>JAXGGA010025633.1:0-10355 GCA_038373865.1 Uloborus plumipes
GATGATAGCTTATGTGTAACTATTGATAAATATATACGTCAGCTGGCTGTATCTCGGTGGAAAAATTGTCAGCTGATACTTTGAAGGTCGTTACGTAGAAGTTAGCTAGAAGCATTTACTGACTATTTAAAGGCATCAGCTGACCAGATTTCCCTCGACTTATTGCTAGCTGATTTTTTTTATTTATCACAGCATTATATTTAAAATCAGCTCACAAATTTTCGTGTGGGAGGAAATGACGTCTCTTTAATTATTCGGCATAGAACTCCTACATGAGTGTTAAGGTGAAACAAATATTCCATGTCAATATTTTTTGAACCTATACTTATATAATCATATAATTTTAGATATATTCAAATACTTCAATAATCAATTTGCTTAGAATAAATTAACTAGTTACTCGATAAAAATTATTTATTATAAAAATATTATGACAAATTACAATACGAATGACAATGTTATTTAATAATATCTACAATAATAGTATTTCCAAATTTTAAAGTATAGTAATGTTATACACTAGGCACGTAATATTCTACTAAATAATGTACAGTATTGTATGATGCTTATGAAAATCGTAACCTAAGAAATAAAAGGAAAAAAATGAATATAGATACATACTGCAATCTTGCAGTCGGTGCATCTTCTGGTATTATTTTGCGATACTTTGGGGGCAAAGCCGTAAAGCGTCAATAACACTCACTGTGGTACAGCTGAAAATTGTTTTTTTTCTGTAGGAAGTACAGCCTCGTGTCCACTGAGTTTATTAGTTTTTCGAACACTCAATATAGCACTACACTTAATAAGATTTTCATCACTGAACGATTTTAAATTAGAAACAGACTTTGTTTTTTTTGCAAAAAACGCAAAAAGGCGTTACATTAGACATTTTGATCGATTTTTCACAGATGCAACAATGTTTCCAGAATATTCTTTTCGTCAGACTACGTTTGCTTATCTATTCTAAACGTATAATAGTCTCTTTCTTTTCTACTTCTAAGAACGTGGCTGATGCCCTCAACAAAAGGGTCTTCATACTTCGAGCATGCGCACAACTAACCCCCTCCAAGCGTACTTTAATACTGTCTATATGCTATGCTAGCGTATGTTGTTTGAATCGTCAAAAATAACAAGAATAATTAAAAAGGCGTCATTTCCTCTCACACGAAAATTTGTGAGCTGATTTTAAATATAATACTGTGATAAATAAAAAAAATCTGCTAGCAATAAGTCGAGGGAAACCTGGTCAGCTGATGCCTTTAAATAGTCAGTAAATGCTTCTAGCTAACTTCTACGTAACGACCTTCAAAGTATCAGCTGACAATTTTTCCACCGAGATACAGCCAGCTGACGTATATATTTATCAATAGTTACATATAAGCTATCATCTGGTAAATTTTTAGCCGAGAGGAAATGAGGGAATGTATTTTTTCTTCAAGCGTGGGAGGTTACTACTCATCCCCCCCCCCCCTACTGTGCCGCAGCTGACGGTCATAGGGCTTTATGATACTGTTGTCTGATGCGTATGGCCGATTATCTATCGAGAAGAAATAATTAACCAAATTTTCACCTGGCTCTCGGACTATTAACAATGATGTTACTTTCATTTAACATTTACTTTATCATCATAGAAAAATTTGTATTACAGTATTTTTTTTTTTCTTTAACCGTCAGTTATTTGTGTGCCCCCTGCAGCCTTTTCACGAGTTCGGGACCAAGTCAGGCCTGTCATTTCAAGTTTTTCCAGGGGGGGGGGGGGCAAACACAATGCAATTTCATCGGGGAAAAAACAAAAACCACGCCCACTTATATGTGAATACAGTCGACGCTCGATATAACGTCCCTCTCCGTCCTGCAGAAAACGGTCTTTATAACGAGTGGTCGCTGTAAGAGGTAGAACATAAAGTATATTGGGATACAGTTGGGGTTTTTCTCACCGGTCGTTATATTAGGATGGTCTTTATAACGAGGGGTCGTTATAACGAGCTACATTGATTCCTAAAGCCCGGGGGGATGCTATTGACCCCCAATAACCCCCTATATGACGGGCCAGGACTTAGTGAAAACTTCGGTATAAAAGAATATTCGAGTTGTCGAGACTCGACTGTACTAGGTTTCTTTTTTTTGTTCATTGTATGTAGTTAATAATGTCACAAATTGTAAACTGTTCCTAATAATTATTGTCGAGCAGTTAATTAAAAAGTCATAGGAGTGAGTTTGGATTTTTCACGTACTACTTTATTATTAAGAGAAGTATCTTATTTTTTAAAGACGATTTCTGTACTCGCTATCTGTCATAATTTTCACGCGTCGCCTCCGATTGTCGGGTTAAACTTAGTATGTAAAAAATGTATGCAAAACACATTGAAAAAAATATGAAACAGATTTTTCTTTTATTTATTTTGTAACAATCCCAAAAGTCGACCACAAAATCAAAATATTTTTGGAAAAAAATAGAACCGACATCAGTTGAAAATTGCTCTAAAAAGTAAAAAATAATTTTATTCTTTGAATTCCATCGACCCTAGAAACTCTATTGTTGTTACGCAAAAACAATAGATAGAATAATACGTAACTACAGTTCTGTTGGAAATATACATTTTCATGAATCCAAGTCCTTCAACAGCATTCGCGTACATTGCATTCATAACTACACATTGATGTAATGGTACAGATGTTCTGTTCTTAATTTTGAATGGTTTTTCTAAAAAATATTGACAAAATATGGTTAAGTATCATTTTACCTATCGTTTCTGCTCCAACTTTAAAACTTTCATTTGAAAGTAGTGTTGATGGTGTTCCAAGAATAAAATTAGTTTTTACTTTTTAGAGCAATTTCAAACTGAAGTCAGTTCAATTTTTTTTCCAAAAATATTTTTATTTCATTCTTTTTAGGGATATTGTACTTTGAAAATTGTATTATGCTTCTCTAATGAAACTTCACTTATTTTTCTAATTAAATGCTCCGCAAAATAAATAAATTAAAATAATTAGACGCGATGATATATAAAATCAATGATCTAAAATTTTTAACGATTGGTACTAATGGGGGAGTTTCCTTCAGTCAAAAGTACTACTTTTCGGTTCTGAAATTGATAGAATGATATAAAAAAATAACATGGGCCCGGAAAATACTTTAATTTTCCCAACAGTTTATTTTTTATTAATTTTTTAAATACCCCTACCTTGGAAACGGAGCGTGGTTTTTGTGACGTCAGTGGTGCACCTAACAGCTCTCCTATTTTGTTTACTAACACCATTTTGCTTGACTTGAGTTGTCCAATCGCAGGAATCGGTGACGTCACGACCTTCGTCATCTCACTACAACCAATTAGATTTCGCGCTTACATGCACCACTGACGTCATGCACAGATGTTTTTTTTTTTTTTTTTCGGAATAGCATCTGCGCACCGGTTAAAATAATTCATAAAAAATATATAACTGCGTCAAAAAATAAAAAAAATGGTCAATTCCTATGTTTTGAAGCATATTCTTTCAGGAAAAAATACTTTTGAAATTTCGGAAACTCCCCTATTGTTCCTCTCTGGATTTATTAGTGTTCAAATGTATAATAAAACCGTGATGCGGTGCCACCTGTCAATCAAATGAGAAATCAAGTCCATTCCTTAAAATAGGTAAGGAAGGAAGAAATTGACACATACCATAATTATGAATTTAGCGGCATTTTGGCGATCTGACAAGTTTTATTTGTAGAAGAGGGAATAATTCTTTAATCATTTGAGGTCAAAAAAGAGACAACATTGTAGTAAACCATTCTAAATGTATCGTCTGAAAAATATATTTTACTTCATTATTAATTAATTTCAAAATAAATCGCAGTAAATGGCTTGAGTGAACGAATTTGCCTCTTTATCGTTTGCTGGTTGAAGTTTGCTGGTGTTTATAGTTTTTATTATCACTATGAAGAATGATGTACGAAATTTCGGTTACTAAAACCTAAAATTTTTAGAATCAGTTGAATTTAAAAGAAAAAATTGCTCCAAATATATTTTTGTAATGTGATTATTTATTATTGGAATGTAATTTGCAGCAGTAATTGAATTTAGTTGGCGAAAAAGTAAAAATGACAAGCACTTCATTCTTTATAGCAATCGTAATTTTGCAAATTTTCAATTCAAATTAATTATTGGGTTCGTTGCTGTCCTTGACCAATGGTATAGGGAGAGGTGAAACAAAGACCCGCCCACTTACGTAGAATATGAGCTGTCCAATGAGACATTCTTCCTTGACCGTTCAAAATTAAAATGTTTTATCTCTTTGGTTAATTTCTTAAATTGGATGACGTATTGAAGATGAGTAAAGACATCTTTAAATTCTACAACCAATGCCAGAATTGCGAATCCCATTCTTCAATTCATCTGCGTATCACCCCTTCATTAAAATGGACATTTCTGAAAAAAAAAAGAGTCAAGTACCATCTCGTCAAAGCCACACTTTAATCAGAACCATTTAAACATAAACAGCTTTTCAAGTAATTAAGACACACGGCAGTGTGTCAGCTAAGTTCGGAGGCCAGAAACAAAAACTTTATATTACAAAACAATAAAAGTTACTCCGCATAAATAATACTGTTAACATCGCCCCGTTATGTGTTATTAGCATTAGATGAAGATATAAAAATACCAGAGAGCAATGAAAGTAAAGAAGTTCATGTTTGTTTCAGAAAAGACTTCATTCAAATTTTTCGCTATGATTTTCTGGGGAAACGGGAGCTTCTCGCCGCCAAGAAAACCAAATATCCGTAGCTAAAAAAAATATTGAAGAAGCGACTATTTAAGGACTTGCAATACACCGCCAACTCGGCTATTTCGATCCATGGACAACTGTTTCGAGCTACAAGCTTTTTTGGCTCTCTTATTTTTATAAGAGGATTTTTGCCTCCAACTCGACTACTTTCGTATTCCATGTTGATGAGAGCAGAATAAGCTCGAAACAGCTGTCCATGGATCGAAATAACCGAGTTGGTGGTGTATTGCATGTTTCTGCCTTAGCCCTTGCTTAGGGGCGGTTACTCAATGCTTTATAGTATGTAAGTACTATTTACACGACAGAATAAGTCAGGGTTTTCACCGCTCTGTATCTCAGTCCCATAAAGATCCCTGGGGTATATTTTTGGCATACTCAATCTCACACTCTAGCTCTTGGCTTCACTCTAGCAAATAGCTATTTCGGGGCTATTATAAATGAAGCCCCATCATCAGTGCAAAAAGATGATGGTTCACTGACCACAGTCAAGTGAACCAGGAATGCGAGAAACGCGAGGGTAAATAAACCGAACAGAAAGAGTAGGTACGCAGAAACTATTACGTCATGGGTTAAACACGACAACTGCGCAACAAAGATTACGTCACAGACGAAAAAGTTTTTAAATAAAAGATTTCCAAATGTTAGAGAAAGGAGGGGTGCTAAACAGATCATTGACAACTAAATCAGAATTTTTCCAGATATAATAGGATTCCCAAAAATCTAAATCAAAAATCGAAGAATAACTATGGATAATTTTTGCAGAGGAAAAATCGAAAATATGGCCACATGACCAACAGTGTTGGGCAATGGAAGAGCGTTTGAAATCCTGTTTTTTAACACTATTTTCATGTTCTTTAACACGGAATTTTAGAGCACGTCGTGTCTGTCCTATATAAGTTAACTTACACTGGCATGAAATATTATAAATATCCCATCTATCAAGACCCTGAACTGGATGTTTGAGTTGCGAAAATTGTAATTTATTCACCGGAGAAAAGGCAACAGAAAAATTGAACTTTTAAAATTCTGGCAATCTAAAAGCTGATTCTGGGAAAATATGGTAAAAAAACGGTGTTGGAATAGTTCTCCGAATTAGGAGCTTGAATTCGACTAGTAGGATTGATTAATTTCTTATAAATGTTGTCTATGACACTGACTGTGAACCCCCGGTCCATAGCAATGCTGTTTAAATAATTAAGCTCAGCAGAAACAGCTAATTTTTGTAAAACAGCTAAAATTAGTCCAATTTTAAGCGATATATATATGCATTATTTCGAGGTCAAATTATTTAGGGTTTTACAGTTCGATTTTTACGTGAGGTACGTTGACGATGTGTTTGTTTTTTTTTTTTTTTTTTTTGGACTCGTCTCTCCGTGACCATGACAATCTTTTATCTGTGTTAAATTCCATAGACCCACACATCCAATTCATGAATCTGACTGTCATCTCTCTTTTCTGAATATTTCATTCACTCGTCAAGATAATACTATCGACACTACTGTTTTTCGCAAACCCTTTGCTGTTACTCTTCCCCCACATAAATTATCTGCTCATCCCCCCCCCCCAAAAACAAAAATTAGCTGTTTTTAGAACTTTTGTTTCCCGTGCTTTGTCTATTTGTTCCAATTCCAGTTTACTTTCTGCTGAGCTTAATTATTTGAAAAGCATTGCTATGGACCGAGGGTTCACAGTCAGTGTCATAGATAACATTTATAAGAAATTAACCAATCCTACTAGTCAAAATCCAACGCCTAAATCGAAGAACTATTCCAACACCGTTGTTAACCATATTTTCCCAGAATCAGCTTTCAGATTGCCAGAATTTTAAAAAAGTTCAATTTTTCTGTCGCCTTTTCTCCAGTGAATAAATTACAATTTTCGCTACTCAAACATCCAGTTCAGGGTCTTGATAGATGGGGTATTTATAATATTTCATGCCAATGTAAATTAACATATATAGGACAGACACGACGCGCTTTAAAATTCCGTGTTAAAGAACATGAAAATTGTGTTAAACAGGATTTCAAACGCTCTTCCATTGCCCAACACTGTTGGTCATGTGGCCATATTTTTGATTTTTCCTCTGCAAAAATTCTTCATAGTTGTTCTTCGATTTTTGATTTAGATTTTTGGGAATCCTATTATATCTGGAAAAATTCTGATTTAGTTGTAAATTATCTGTCTAGCACTCCGCCTTTCCCTACCATTTGGAAATCTTTTATTTAAAAACTTTTTCGTCTGTGACGTAATCTTTGTTGCGCAGTTGTGTTTAACCCATGACGGAATAGTTTCTGCGTACCTACTCTTTTTGTTCTGTTTATTTACCTTCGCATTTCTCGCATTCCTGGTTCACTTGACTATGGTCAGTGAACCATCATCTGTTTGCACTGATGATGGGGCTTTATTTATAACAGCCTCGAAATAGCTATTTTGCTAGAGTTTTCCAACTCTTTTTAAACATTTTATTTGTACTTGTAGACACGTTGTCTTGCATTTTTAACTTCATGTGTCTAGGGTTTTTCGTGTTTTGAAATATGACAGGAATGCCCTCGGCGTATCCCTCTAGTGTTCAAGGCACAAATTGTGACTCTGAATTTTTCAGAGGGGGGGGGTGGAGGAGGGACGGGGGGACTTCAGCGAGTTTTTTTTATCTAATTTGTGGAGTATTTTTGTTGTTCTTAATCCCAGCATTTGAGAGCACCACGAAATTCACTGTTGATTTTAGAGTAAACTGCTGGAAAAATGTGTCAAAATGGCCGATGGATGATCTCTATTGCGAATGCTCTGACACTTTAGCAAAGGAGCCCTAGAATTCCCACCTCCCCTCAAAAAGATGGCCCCCTTAAATGTTACACAGCACCTCTACCCCTCCTACCAAAAGATGCAATATCTAGAGAGAAGGACATTCCATAAGAATGAGACTAAAATCACTTATAAGAATCTCACAAAAATTTCCACCGCACTAAGAAAAAAACTGAGAAAATTTGCTATAAAAATATAAAAAGTTCATTCATTTATTGGACCATCTCATTTTGTGCACTACGTTATTGAAATTGTTTTCTTTCTGCCGAAAGAGGAAAATAATGGAACTATAATATGGGCTATAAAAATTTTTATTCGAAGATAACTATTTTTTCCGAAACATGAAACAATTTTTTTACAAAATGCTAATGAAATTTTTGATCGGAATGACAGTCATTTTTCAAGTATGTTTACAGAAGCAAGTTCTCAGAGTCAGTAAAGGCAAAATTCCTCACATATTCTCAGTTTCGATACAAGGAGACTATTACAATTTTTATTGAACCAAAACAAAGATGATTGAAGTTTATCGAATCATAACATTATTCTGCACAATCCTTGTACTAAACAGAGTAGAATTTCTGATATTTTTTCCCCGTGTTGCCAAAAATTCCTTTTCAAACACTTCTAAAAAGTCGCAACTATTCTCACAACTTTCCGATTTATTTCGAATAGAAGTTCATACTCAGTTCATCTCGTCCGTTCAGGTTTATAATTTCTTTACTGATGGAAACTCTTCTTCAGACGACTATGAACTATGTTATTACTGCAGCAGCATTCGGATAGAAGTTCACATTCAGTTCATCTCGTCCCTTCAGTCTTTCAATTTCTTTACTGGTGGAAACTCTTCTTCAAGCGACTATGAACTATGCTATTACTGCAGCAGCATTCGAATAGAACTTCACATTCAGTTCATCTCGTCCTTTCAGTTTAATATTTCTTTACTGATGGAAACTCTTCTTCAGACGACTATGAACTATGCTATTACTGCAGCAGCATTCGAATAGAACTTCACATTCAGTTCATCTCGTCCTTTCAGTTTAATAATTTCTTTACTGGTGGAAACTCTTCTTCAGACGACTATGAACTATGCCATTACTGCAGCAGCATTCGAATAGAAGTTCACATTCAGTTCATCTCGTCCTTTCAGTTTTATAATTTCTTTACTGATGGAAACTCTTCTTCAGACGACTATGAACTATGCTATTACTGCAGCAGCATTCGAATAGAACTTCACATTCGGTTCATCTCGTCCTTTGTCTTTCAGTTTCTTTGTTGATGTATAAACAGACGACTATGAACCGTGCTGCCGCGCCGTGTGGATCACGGGGCGGTGATGGTTGGGTATGTATGGGTAGAGAGACTAATTTCGGCGGCGTTCTTATAAATCGTCAACGGTTTGTGTTTTATTTTTTTTCATGTCTTAATTCAAGCAGATTTTACGTCAACATTTTTTAAAAAATCAAAATTAGGTTTTTTCAGGAAAAATACCTATTTTGATGAATAAATAGCCAATGTCATCTAAATGTGAAATTTCCAAATAACGATAACTTATTCCCATCATTTAAGAGTGAGAAGACATCAAATAATACAATAAAGCTCTAAGATAGGTAGTTAAATTTTTATTTAATCAAACAGGATATTTAAATTTTTCCGAAACATAAAACAATTCTTTTACAAAATGTGATATAAATCTTTGATTGAAACCAGAGTCTTTTTGGAACTAAGATATTAAGACAGTTGCAAAAGTTCTCACATATTTTGGTGTCCAAGGAAATAGGCTGGCTATTACAATTTGTTTTTGAATCAATACACTGATTTTTGGATTTTACTAAGTCATTAAACGATTAAGCTCAGCTCTTGTATAAATCGAGTAGAGTTCTTGATTAATATTTTTGAAACTCCTTATTCAAACATTTTTGAAGAGACCAGCTATTTTCCGAACTTTTTCGATTTTTTTCAAATTTAATTTATTTCTTGATGTTTCATCAGACGAATATGACCATCAATGAAGCACTATTGAGTTCATCTCGTCCTTTATTGATGTTACTTCAGGCGATCATCTTGTTCTTTCAATCTTGTAATTTTTGATGTTTCATCAGACGAATATGACCATCAATGCAGCACTATTGAGTTCATCTCGTCCTTTATTGATGTTACTTCAGGCGATCATCTTGTTCTTTCAATCTTGTAATTTTTGATGTTTCATCAGACGAATATGACCATCAATGCAGCACTATTGAGTTCATCTCGTCTTTTATTGATGTTACTTCAATCTATCATCTTGTTCTCTCAATCTTGTAATTTTTGATGTTTCATCAGACGAATATGACCATCAATGCAGCACTATTGAGTTCATCTCGTCCTTTATTGATGTTACTTCAGGAGATCATCTTGTTCTTTCAATCTTGTAGTTTCTTTATTAACTTTTCAATATACGAATATGAATATTATTTTAGCACCATTCAGTTCATCTCGTCCTTTCAGTCTTTCAATTTCTTCATTGATGCATGAACATGAACAGACGACTATGAAGAGTGCTGTCGCGCCGTGTGGATCACGGGGTGGTGATGGTTGGTATGTGAGCTTGGAAGAGGCCGGTTGGCCTCGGGGACCATGGGCCTGGGGTTGACCATGGGAGGTGTTGAGAGAGCTCGATGTTGCCCTGAAGTTTGTTGTATTTCAGTAGAACAACATCGGGAGTAGCCTCGGTGGTAGGTTTGGAGAGTTTGTATGTCCCTCTCCGTTTTTTGAACAAAGTAGAGAAAAGTGGAATACCACAGAATTTC
>JAXGGA010025634.1:0-10351 GCA_038373865.1 Uloborus plumipes
CTTAATCAGGGAAAAAGACACACAAAATGAAAAGAGTCCTGTTCTGTTGCCGAAAATATAGTCGGGGCTAAGCTAAGGGTAATACTTGTAATTGCTCAGCGCTCCGCTCTTAACTCCAGGCCCGCCTTTCTGTTTAATCAGGGGGGGGGGGGGATATCAAAAGGTGCAAAAACAATGTAATTTCATCGGAAAACAACAAAAACCACGTTTACTTGTATGTAAATACATTGATATCTCAACCCCCTGACCCCCCCCCCCCAAACGACGGACCTGGTTTAATCTAAATCTGACCCTGGTAGAAACTAGCAGCTGAGGGGAAAAACAGAAAAAAGAAGAAATTGTATGTACAATTCATCGGAATATTTCTCTTACGAAAAATCTAAGTGAAAAATCTAGAGGGAGGGGAGGGGGGGGGTCTAAAGCTCCACCAGCACTTCTGAAAATTTTGACCTGTGCCCCCCCAAAACTTTAGGTCACGCTACGCCTATGGTGAAGCTCATGTGTATTATTTTTCCGTGAAATTTGACGAATTGCGTATATGTTAGCCAGGAATACCTTTAAGAAGACGAAGAAGCCATTGTCAACAGCTCACCGAGTTTGAACGAGGTCGTACAATTTGGCTACGAGAAGGTGGATTTTCATTTCGCGATATTGCAGAAAGACTTGGGTGGGAATGTTTCCACCATGAAATAATTATTGGAAGCTATGGGCAATGGATGGTACTACCTCAAGAAGATCGAGTTCCGAGCTGCCACGTGGCACGACTGAGAAGGAAGATCGCCGAATCTTGCGTACGGCTGTGGCGCATTGTACTGCAACTGCGGCTGACATTCGAGCTGCAGTTGGTACCGTCGTGACCCAAGGAACGGTAAGAAACTGTTTACTTTAAGAAAAGCTCCGAGCCAGGCAGCCTGTAGCCGGTATTCCATTGACTGCAAACCATTGCCTTTTCCGACTGCAGTGGTGCCACGACAGAGCTCACTGGAGGTCGGAGTGGAGATCTGTTGTAATTTTCGATGAAAACAGATTCTGAATTAGTGCCAGTGGTGGCTGTATATTGGTCAGAAGGAGGCCAGGGGACCGCTTGCATCCAAGCGGTCTACGGCCTAGACACACGGAACTCACACTTGGAATTATGGTCCTCTGGAGCAATTTCCTACGACAGCAGGGACATTCTTATGGTTATCCGAAACTCACTGACTGAAAATTTGTCGTCAGTCTGTTAATTTAACCAGTAGTACAGCCTTTCATGAGTAGCATTCAAGGGGGCGTTTTCCAACCGGATAACGCTCGCCCTCACATCGCTGCTGTAACGCAATGTGCTCTACAGAGTGCTGACATGTTACCATGACCTGCAAATTCACCAGGTCTGTCTCCAATTGATAACGTATGGGATATCATGGGATGGCACCTCGAGCGCCATCCACAGTCAGCAATGACGGTCCTAGTATTGACACAGCAAGTGCAACAAACATGGAACTCCATACCACAAAGTGACATTCGGTACCTGTATGACATAATGCATGCACGCTTGCAGGCTTGCCTTCAAAATTCTGGAGGTTACACCCTCTATTAAATTAACATAATTTCACATTTGCACAGCATTTTCTTGAGCTTAAATTAGCCAGTGATCTTGTACATTTAATCAATTAAACATGTTAACTAGACAATTGCATTACCCAAATTTCATTACTCTACGGCAAATTTTTCTTGGTGTTGGGATTTTTTTTTCCGCCAGTATATATATATATATATATATATATATATATATATATATATATATATATATATATATATATATATATATATATATATATATATATATATATATATATATATATATATATATATATATATATATATATATATACATAATTTTAACTAAATGTAATTGTTTGAATTATAACTAATTTTTTTTTGTTTAAAACTTAGCAAAAATGTTTTCTTAATCACTTTTATTTCTTTTATTTTCTCTCTCTCTCTCTTTTAAATAGTTTTCATTAATCAATGAGTGTTGGTAGGATTTAGTTAGCAAAATTCCTAGTGATTTCAGTGTTATTTCATACGATATAGGAGAATAATTGGAATTTTCTATGATGTTTAAGGGAGACTTCGCAAAAGATTTTATCATTAAGAAGTTATCAAAATACAAGCTTATCCTATTAGCAATGTATTTCTAATACGAGGCAGCGAGAAGCAAAGGGATGTAAGTGCAAAAATTGAAAATTTGAAGAAACTAGTTGGAAATTCTCTATTTCATTTTGGGACAAAAGATAGTCCTAAAAGCTCTAATAGTAAAGTTGATAGAAATTTTATACATAATTTTCATGCAATAGTTTACTGCTTGCTAAATTCGTAAAACATGACCAAGCTAAATATAAGTAAAAGAAACTTACGATTCAATGAAGTTTTCCGGCAAAAAAAAATCGAATCGGTCATCTGGAAACAGAAAGAGCCATTATAGATTGATAAATAAGTTTAACAGCATTTTTAAAAATTATATTCCAAATGCAGCTTAGTAAAGCTGCATTTGGAATATAATTGTAAAATCTTTTGTTTTTAAGAGGTCCACAATTAAGCCTTAAACTGAATTTAGATCAAGAGGACTTGGTTCTTTTTGACACTTTGTTTGTTTCTTAAGATTTTTACTTATTTCATGTTTGTTCTATAAAAGGTTATGATTAAAAACACATTTTCCACATTAAAAGCAAAAACTAATTTAATAGAAAATTTAAAGTTTGATTTTTTTAATTTGAGAAGTTTAAGACAATCTCCATTTTTTTTCATCAATATTTTGTTAAAACCCTTTGGGCGCCATGGGTTCTACTTTAGAACCACTTAATAATTTTTTTCTGCCTCTAAGTAATATATTTTATTTTTTTGAAATTAACTTGAGATCAATAATTAAGTTCCTAGTTCCATTGGTACTTTTTTCCAAAATTCTGGACAGTAAATTCATCCAATGAAATATCTAAAAGCGGAATTTTACGTCGCGGCCGCTCAAAGAGTTAAAAATAAATAATATAATTGTTTTTTTCTCCTCATATGGTATGTCAGAGACTTTTTGCTTGAACCGCATTATTATTATTTTATTAATTTAATTAAATTTTAATCACCAAAATTTGAAAAATAGTAGAAAAAATACACTATCTGTTATTTTTTCACTTAAAAATTCGTAACTTTTATAGTTATAAGAAAATTAATCCCAAAATTCTCCTTAGCAGATTATATTGAAATTACAAAACAATTTCAATTTCTTTGATGAAGGTTTTAAAGTTTAGGCCTAGTAATTTCGTGGAAAAGGTTAAACTGAAAAAATCTGGTTTGGACACCACACAACTTCTTTTTACGTGTAAATACCGTAAAGTCGGGTTACTTGGACCCTAGGGGGTTACTTGAGCCCATTACAGTAAAATGATAAAATTTAGGTTTGGTACTTATTAGTTGAAGACTTACACGTAGTTCCTCGTTTCTCTGCTAGGTAGAAGCACTCTGCAGTCTCTAACGCTAGTACCAAACCCAGATTTTATCATTTTACTGTGAGCTCAAGTAACCTCCTTGTGGGTCCAAGTAACCCGACTTTACGGTAACTTAGTAGATGCCTTAAGTGTTAAAATAGTGCTTGCAGTGAGCAAGGTAGCTGTTCAAACATTTACACCTCTAGTTGCACGAAACAATGCAAAAAAATGTTTTACAATGATTAATTTCCCAAATATCGCCGATTTTAACATTATTCAATGGATTTTTTGCAAAATATCGCCAATAGCGCAAAATAAACCCAAATTCAAAAAAAAAAAAAAAAAAAATACCAAATTTGTCGCCAACTTGGCGATAAGTCGCCAAGTTGGCGTCAATCACTTGGCGACCAAAAGCATGGAGATATATCGCCAAGTGGTCGCGCCAATTCATATCATTTGAGACTGCATTGAAATGAACTGATTTACCCCAAAAAAGGGGTTAAACACCCCCTTGGAAACATTCGAATGCAACCACAATTGGAGATGTACAGCTAGACTATATTATTCCTGATTTTGTCCCATTAAACTGACTGCTGCATAATTGCTGATAGTTTTTTCGCACGAAACTTATGTTTCATACAGTAATCTCAACCTTGCATTCAAAATATTTCGAATATTTGATAAAATGTGTAAAAACTACATATTTTTATTTAAATATTGTTTAATAATCCTTCTAAGCATCTAAATATATTTTTTTATTTCTTAGCAATGATATGAATCCGCTAGTTAAAAAAATAAACGTAATAAAATTGTAAACACAGAATATTCTTCAGACAACTATTTTCAAAATGGCAGCCGATTCCAAAATATCAATTCGAAATAATAATGCTAGAATAGCGTTTCTTCTTTTGAAGTTTTCATATCTATCCCAAAATTAAATTACGATTTCCTTTAAATATTTGGATGCATCTTCTCAAAATTCACATAATCAATGAAATTAAAAAGAAAAAAAAAGAACAGGAACACAATTAACCAATTACTACATACAATTTTAATTTTAACGATGCACATAGATTTTTAAAATTTTATACGTGAATGCAGATAACTATAAAAGAATACGAAAAATGTAAAACAGAGAATTATAACACAAAAAACAATACGTAAAATGGAAAACAGAGAATTATAAAATATTTTATAGTAAGTAAAATACAATTTCCAATACTTTACGTACCTTTGAGATGAACATTCTTTACAAATGTTTTTCTTTGTCTGCCGTTGAAATAATGGCTGCTTGCAAGAGAAGACGAGAGTGTTGAGATGTAGACTGCTGCTGTTTTTGGACTTAGTTTTCAACGGAAAACATTTGCGTTACAAAAACGTTGTAAAATCGTTAAAAACACAACTTGATTTTCAACGGAAAACATTTGCGTTTTAAAAACGTTGTAAAATTGTTAGAATCGCAACCTAACGGATTTTCAACGATGGCAACGATTTTAAAACGTTAATTCAACGAAGTGTGCTACCTGGGACTATACTAAAATATGGTTGTGTATCTTTTGATTTTTATCTCATAGAACACTTTTCAATTTAAAGGATAGTTAAGCAATGTTGAAAAAGAGAAATTTGCAGGAAACTGCTAACACGTTTTTCAAAGTTACGAGAAATCATATTTTCAATGTAAAAATAAATAAATAAAAGAGCATATTAATTAAAAGACATGTAGCAATGTCCAATTTATTTATTTCCTTCTGTTTTTATGTTTTTCAGTGTGTTACTATGTCATCTGTATTATACTTATGATTTAAATCATATGCATTTGTATTAAAATCGTTTGCATTGAATGTTATGAAATTTTTTTGGTGATATAATAAATGAAATCCTGTTTTGAAACTTTTAACAATATCAATTTCATGCTTACTAATATTTATAAGTATAACTAATCAGTTTCGAAAGTTTCTGAAGCTTTTTTTTTTTCTTTTAAATATAAAAAATCGATTTAAATTTAAAAAAAAAGACTTAAATAAAAAAAAAATCTGATTATTTTGATTTTTTCACATCCTGATTTAGGATGTAAGGATTAATAAGTACTAAACATAAACAGTGAAACTTTTGAATCTTTAGCAACAAATAATTATTTTAACGCTCTGATAAATTACGCATCCTTTTTCTTTTTTTTTTTTTTGTGACTTGAAATCACTTAAGAAATCTAAATTTAGCAGTCATTAAATTACAGCACACAAAAATTGCTATTTAATTTTTATGGTTAAGAGCCAAGGAATCTGCCCCCATTGGCCCTGCCCCATGCCCTCTTTTCGTCCCGTAAGACTAGGCGAGGAGAAAGTTCTTAATGATTATTAGAATAATAAATTAATAATAATTATAAAAGCCAAATTTGTACGAAAGGTTTTAAAATAGTAATAGTAAATAATAAATTCTTAAATTATTATATACAAACACAAAAGAAGACGAACAGCTACAGGCTCTATCCCCAGCTAGGCTGGTCTTAGTAAATTTATAGCTGTATGAAGATCTATGGTCTTTTAAAAACTATCAACTCCCTTACTCGTAAAAATCTCCTCTGGTAAGCTGTACCAGGTGCTCACAACCCTACTAAATTAGTAATTTTTCCTCACCTCTAGGTTAGCCTGAGATTTAAATAGCTTAAAACAATGTCCCTTTGTTCTGCTTTCTAAACAAAAATTCAATCCATAAACTCGCATGAAGCTTTCGCGCTTGACAACAGTAATTTAACCCAATTAAAAGATCTAAATATATTATCTCAAACTACCATCCATATTAAAAAAATGTAAAAAAAATTTCCCAAAAGAAATTAAAATCTCAATAGAACGATCCCGGATTGCAAGATACACTGCTTGGACAGAACTTGTCATTTAGAGTAAAATCATGCGGTGTACAGATTTTACATACAAACAGTAATCACTGGGTAACAATAGAAGTGATCTCAAATTCACATGTAAATGTATATGACTCAATTGGACTTAAACCAGGCCCTGATTTAGAGCGGCAAATTGCTAGTCTTGTTTTTAGCACTTCAAAATCCATTTTGATTACTGTAAAACCAGTACAGAAACAACAAGCATTTTCAAATGATTGTGGGATTTTTGCAATTGCATTTGCAGTGTCACTTTTAATGGGGAGAGATCCCTCCAACATTAATTATGATCCAGTCACTATCAGAGAGCATTTAAAAGTGTGTTTAAAAATAGGATTTTTTACTAGCTGTTTCCAGAAACTACAAAACGAATGCTCCATGTAAAACAAAAGGTATTTGTTTGCCCAATATATTGTACATGCAGAATGCCATCGTTTTCTGATGATATGAATTCGCGAAAACTTTGAATGGCACAGTGTGAACATTGCAAAGAGTGGATGCACAAACATTGTACTAAAATACCAGAGGCTGCATTCAAACAAAACACATATCACTACATATATAACACTTGTGCCTCATTTGCTTAAAAAGATGCAGATTAAATTCTTAAAAATTGCTGATTTTTTATTCATTAGATTTATTTTATTCTTTATATTATTCTGATGTGGAGTTAGTTCCTAATGCTTGCCTAGTCTTATGGGACGAAAAGAGGGCATGGGGGCAGAACCAATGAGAGCAGATCCCTTGGCGCTCAACCATGAAAAATTAAATATTAATTATTGTGTGCTGTAATGTAATGACTGATAAATTTAGATTGCTTTAGTGATTTCAAGTTTAAAAAAAAATATATGTGTAATTTTTCAGAGCATGTATTGAAATAATTATTTGTTGCTAAAGATTCAAAAGTTCCAATGTTATGTTTACTTTTTAATCCTTACATGTAAATAAATCAAGAAATAAAACCAAATTACAATTTCATAATGTATTCAATAACAAAAAAAATACACATGTCAATAATAGCTTGTTCTTTCTTTTTCTAATATAATTTTTGATTTTGAATGCAATTCAACTTTATTTTTCTTAAATTATTATTTTTTTTTATTCTGGTGGTGCTGATGAATTGTAAATTATTTTTTTTTTAAATAAATTAAAATTTGACTTCTTCATTCCACAGAGAAAATTGTCCCAGTAATAAAAAAAAACAATCGAAAATGAGTTACATAAACAGAAATTAAAATTCTGAAACAGAATTAAGCACCAAATTAAAGAAAATCAATTATTGATTTTAAAGTGAATGATTCGCACTTGTTTACTCAAAACATTACACGTGACATACTACATTTAAATATCTTAATTACATTTAAATTATTTTATTACCACATTAATAAGAGGGAAGATAAGTGGGATATGGCAGTAACTGTTGGGAAATGTCAAGTGCTACATTTAGGATATGGAAATAAAGGTACTACCAAGGTAACAAGGTTTGCTTCCCGCTCCGACCCTGGGTGTAATTTCCTTCTGTGATGTAAATTCTGTCCTTCTATGTCCATCTGTATTATACTATCTGTCATATTGGACGTGAGTTCATAAACGGGTCCTGTGAGACCAAGTACACGAACTCTAGTATGTGATGGCAATAAATAAAAAAAAATTAAAAAAAAGGGTACTACAAATTATCATTTACAGGAATCAGAAATTAGTCAGGCAGAAAGTGTTGCTGATCTGGGTGTCTTAATTAATCAGAACTTCAAGTTCAGTCAACAGTGCAGAGTAGCTAGTAACAAAGCCAATAGGATGTTTGGGTTTCTCAATAAATCTATTTCAAAACAAATCTAAAAAGAGTCTTCTGCCCTTGTATAGAAAATTAGTAAAACCACTTTTGGAGTATGCAATTCAGTTTTAGTCTCATATCTTAAAAAGAAATTAACTTAGTGGAAAAGGTTCAAAGGAGGGAAACAGCGTTAATGAATGGGCTTTCGAATTTAGATTATGATTCCAGGCTTAGAATGCTTTAATATTGAGCACAGGAGACATGATCCAATTTTTTTAATTTATTATAATGTATGATGTTAACGGGTTAAATTTCTGTTCGGAAAGCAGGACAAGGGGTCCATTGTTTTAAGCTACTTAAATCTCAGGCTAACCTGGAGGTTAGGAAAAACTGCTACTTTAGTAAGGTTGTGAATACCTGGAATGACTTACCGGAGGAGGCTATGTAATGAGTAAGGGCTTATTTAGAAGGCTATAGCTTTAAGAAGGCCATAGATCTTTATTGGGGGCTGCTATGAATTGACTAGGACCAGCCTAGCTAGGCTCAAAGCCTGTAGCTGCTCGCTATCATTTTTGTTTGTACAGTGGCGGATCATGGGATTTTGAGGCCCCAGGCGCAACCTGATCCGGAGCCCCCCCCCCCCCCCCCATTGACCAAACTACAAATGGGATAGCTCACTAACATGATCGATGCAGAAAATCAACTTTTTTTATGTTGGGAATTAAAAAGCTCTGGGGGGGGGGGTAGATATAATTACATTTATATTATAGATAATGAAACGAATTACTTTTAATTTGTCTAATATATTTCTAACAATAGATAAATGCAAAAAAAATTGAAATTATTATTAAAGTTTTGCTGTATAATAATGAATTAAGTAAGGTACATAAGTGCATTGAGAAGTATCGACCATGTCCAATTTCCACAGTACACACATGCCATAGGGACCCGCTTATAGTGGCATTAGAGATGAGTTCGGGCTCATTTCGGGCCCGAACCCGGAAAGTTTCAATCCGAGCCCTAGTGAAACTATCTTACATCAAACACCGAAATCCACTCGAGTGTGACATGATTTAATTAAGTGTTATGTCCTAGTTGTCGTTTTACATTAATTATATGGCTAACTTTGTTGCAACCACAATAAAATAAATTAAATTTTTTTGAAATTGTGAATGCAAAATATTGAAATATTATTATTATTTTTTGTTTTCAAATTTCTACTTGAAATATAATAATATACGGTGTACTGCAATAGTAATCGCAAAAAATAGATTATAAATAGGTACTCTCTTTTTGTATTCTTATTTTTAAAATTGTTCGTGTGCAAAAATTATCATCTAAAACATTTTATATTTTTGAAAAAAAAAATCACATGAAGAAAGCACAAAAAAGAAATATTAAAATTACTGCACAAGATCTTTGCCCCACTTTTTAAGTTTCATTAATTTACACAATTAAGTGAAATAAAATTAAAATTCCTTTTTATATAATAAATAAAATTTGAAAACAATTAATAATCTCAAAAAAAAAAAAAAATCAAGTAAAGATTTTTGCTTTACTTTTAGAACTGAGCACCCAGGCCTAGCAACAGGCCTAGTAACATGCAAAAATAATGTAAGGAATGAACATAACATTTTTTTTTTTTCAAAATCCGCGTATAATATGAAAAGTTTTCGAAAATGTTTTAACGCTAAATGCATATTAATTTTCCTTAAATTCAAGATAAAAAACTGTAAAATTTTTACGTAAAATATAACTTAACTTGCTCATTTATTTTCTGATTTTACCACAAAAAATACATGAAGCAAATTTCAAGTTAAACATGCAAATATTTTTCAAATAATGCTCATTACATAAATTAAATTTTATGAGCTTATTATTATTATTAATAATAGTAGTAGTAATAATATTATTATTTTAGTTATATGCACAGACTCAAGAGTAGTGACACACAACGTATCTTGGACATAAATATTAAAGTAGTTATTTTTGCTGTAAATAGATTCTCAAAATAAGTCGGAATCAAATCTGAAAGAATGTAAGGTGCGGACATAATATTTCTTTCGAAAAATAGCTAAAACTAGATTTAATATTAAGCAGAGTCGGCCCGACCTGAAAATTTCGCACAAGCAGAGAATTATTTGGCGCCTCCCTGCCACCCTCCCCCTGTTTTTTTTTTTTTTTCTAAGCACACATGATTGACCAAGACAAAAGTAATTTTTTTCAAAT
>JAXGGA010025635.1:0-10351 GCA_038373865.1 Uloborus plumipes
TGAAATGTATGGACATAATTTTTTCATGATAAATTTGATAATGCCAACTCAACAATGAACTAAGGTGTTCAAAATAAGCTCAAGTATGGACATTAAGAATTTTAATAATGAATATCACTAATATGAAAGATTGATGGTCTTATATTTTTTTGAAACAAATTGGTGATTAATGACACATAATTAATAATGTTGTTGTGCTGTTAAATGACACTTGTATAGTACCAATACTTTTAAAATGATATTTTAACCTAGAAATTTTTAAATTTTGACAGTGTTTAAAAATTTTTTGCAAGTAGTTTCTCAATATTGTTGATTTGTAGAGAGTATGTCTTAATTTGTGTTACTTTTAATGTTTCGTAGTCGTGGCAAATGTACTTAGTAATTGAATTCGCTGAGTGATTAGTACTCGAGTGATCATTTGGGGAATTTTGATTACAATTTCAAAAAAAAAAAGTACTAATAGTTCTGATAGTAAAATTGATAATGAGTTTAAATTTTCAAGTTTGTTTTTCTATAAAGCAGCTCATTATATGAATTAAGCATTCCATTGAAGTTAAGGTTATGATATTGTTACAAAGATGAGTGAAAAGTTAATATTGATCTTTTGTCATGACGAAGTGTTTAATAATTCATTTTTACATCACACATATTACTGTTTTTTATAATCTGTACTTGTGATATTTATATATGTCTACGTATGCAATGTCACTATTTTAGATATGGTACCGGATATGGTACGCATTGTAATTGCCCCATGTATACGACTGGTTGGTGGTAGATGTACTGGTGATAGGTCTGGGTTTGTTTTCTCGTAACTTCAAAATTTTTGGGAAAATGCTAATTCTTTTGTTTGGCCTAAAATTTTTTTTCTTTAACTGTATCAGGGGGGAGAATATGTCGTAAAGTTAGACATATTTCGCGTTGCCCCTGCTCGTTCCTCCTCTGTGTTCGTACTCCACTTGTAATCATGACCTCCGTGCTCCGCATAAAGAAGAAGCATTAGGAACAGAACTTTTTGATTTTGAAAATGGCAACACGGTTCGCTCCTGGCTGGCGGCAACCACGTTTTTCGTCAGTGCAGCTACACCGTCCGAGGATGTTGCCTCGTCAAATTTTTCCTGATTTTTCCGCCACATCTCATCATGCCATTTTTGTACTCTTAAAATAACTACAAGAAGCTTGACTCCTGGGAACGTATAGTGCGATGGAGTCCTCATTTTTGTTCTGAATGAAACGCCAGATGCAGTCCGCTCCAAGTTAGTTTTCTACGACAACTGAAGTCCGCTCGAGACGTACAAGATGACGCCAAAGAGTTCCTGAGTGGCGGCTGTCCTGCATCAAAGTCCTGCAACATAGTTAGGACGACCCCGACTGTTCCGAAATCTATTCCGCGGTGATGGAAAATAATTTGGAGGAAAAAGCAGAGGACGGGAGATGTTTTGCCCATATATCTACCACCCGAGCCGATCCTTCCCCCACAAGGAACAACAAATAAAAAAGTGTCCTAACCAGCATATATGTGAGATGTCGTCTTTTCAGGTACTTTCTTTGCTATTTTTAGGTTCCAGAACCACTATTTTTCTACACTGTGTATGTCTGTGGCACGTGGTATAAAAATGGCGGGGAGAGTGATCGAATTTGGATGGCGGTTTGTTTAAGTTCTTTCTAACACAACGCAATTTTGTTTAGTATGCCGTTTATCTATTTCTCAAACTTGCACTCAAAATCTAACCACTTCACGACAACTGCATTACTGTTAATTTCTCAAATTAAATTTGAAAAAATGCTGTAAAAATCTATTTCTCTAAGAAAAAATGAATGTTATTTGCAAAGGAGGTTTAATATGGTAGCCGTAGAATTTCTTAAAAAAGAAAAAAAAAAAGTCACCTCGAAGAAAATAAAGGTGCAGTTAACCAAATATAATGCAATAATTTGCATAGATGCGTTGCATTTAGCGATCATCAGTATAAAATGACGGACTGAGAGAATTCTCATCATTCTGAGCCTAGAGAGTTGAATTTGAATGGTTCTTACCTTGTGGGACCATAAGCTTTGTTAGTGAAGCTGTATTACCAGCGAAATGAAAATGCCAATGCTGTGCACAAGAAGTGTTGTGTATCAAAGAAATGTTTCTGATGACGCAAGTTTAAAAGATATCATAACTTTAAAAGCCAGAGAAATAAATTTTGATATGTTAAGAGCTGCCATGGAAAACGTTGTGCATCGTATGCAGTTCTTGCAACTTCACAATGGTGAGCATATTGAACCACATTCGTGATAAAAAATCCATTTTTGCAAATAAAATGAATGCATTATTTATCATTAGCATTTAATTCTTCTATAATTAGAGTAATACACTTTTGCAACGCCAAAATTTCCCCTGGTGGCGATTTTTAAAACTGACTTTTTTTTCAGAAATCAAAATCCCATGGTCTAATATGTGTTCCCATGAAGTTTGACAATGTTTCGCCCAGTACTTCGCGCGCTATAGGGCTCCAAACATCTCGCGTTAATTTATAACCACCATGTAATTCAAATTTTATCGGTTGTTAACTGAAGTCTACCATACTGTGTAGAATGATTATTATTACTAAGTGTACACACTTTTCCATCGTTAAATCTCACAATGTAATCGAAGGGTACTTTCAACTTTTACAGTTTTGAGCAGCATATTTAAATATGATTTCAACCCAAGATCATTTAAGAAGAATCAAACTTACTGTTTTTATTTCAGAGTATGCTTGCAATCCGTATTCGCCCATTTCTCTTCCAATTCCAGACATCTTAAACCCACCAAAGGGAGCTTGTGCGTCGAAAACGTTGTAACAATTTATCCTAAATGGCAAAAAGCATTTTAGAATTCAATAATTATTGTATCAGTTGTATGATTCAAAATATGTATCCATATGGGATAATACTTCACAAAAGGAAAATTCATAACTGCATAATAGTAAAAAAAATACATATAGATTAAGTTTCAGTAAATTTGATCGTACTTAAAGTCTTATGGCTTTCTTTTAAAAAGTTGGTTCTTCTTATTTTTTTGGAAATTAAAATTTGTTCTTTGAAGGAAAAAAAAAAAAAAAAAAACCTAAATCTAAAGAGAGAAATTAAATTTTTAATAAAGAGTAACCTCGATTTCTTTTTTCTCATCTTAGTGAGTTTTAATCAGTGATAAAGCAATAAATAACTTGAAAAAAATAATGAAATATAAATATATATTTTTTTAGTTAAGTGTCATCTACTCCCGAAGGGCAATTATTATCAATTCATTATAGAGCACACAACATGCATTTGAAATATGCTTACCACACGGTACCAGCTTGCAGCGCACTTGAAAAATACGTGATCTTATCAATATCTTGCGAAAATATCCCTGCTGCCAATCCATACATGGTGTTATTAGCTCTTTCTACTAGTTCCTCTAGAGTTTTGAATTTCAGAATTTGCATCACTGGGCCAAATATCTATGAATGACAAAATCAGTTAGTGTGTGATTGTTTTAAAGTATCCAAATAAAACTTAAAAGATAAAAAGCTTGAATTTGTTTCTAACCAATTCACGTTTTCTAAATCAATGATTTTAGTTAGTCTTTTCATATTTTTCTTTCATTCTCAAACTGAACATTGATACTAGTTCAAGTAAAGAAATAAACCTTCGTATACTATTCGAGGTAGGTAATTATTCCTTTGCTCAGTTGAACTGCATTTTAGAAAAAAGAAAGACGAAAATTAATTAGTTTAAGCAAGGATAGTATTTTCATTATTCATGTATGATTTCCTATGAAACAACTGCAGAAAAAAGGAGTTATTTTATTGAATCTTAATTGCATTGATCGATTGAAAGTTTTCCAATTTTTTCAAAATATAAATAACTTTCATTAATATGCACGTTATGTATAAGTGTACTCAGATATTAATTGTTATTCCTCTTTTTCAGACTCCATCCCAAAAAATATGTAATTCTGGTACTGGACTTTTTTTCATGTACCAGCTTAATAAATAATAATATTTTAAATTAATATATATATATATATATATATATATATATATATATATATATATATATATATATATATATATATATATGTGTGTGTGTATATATATATATATATATACATATATATATATATATATATATATATATATATATATATATATATATATATATATATATATATATATGTGTGTGTGTATATATATATATATATATATATATATAAACATAAACAAAGTAGTTGAAGATTCATATAGAACAGGAAAATAAACTTCACCACACAGGTCAAAAGGCGCCTGTGGCAGCTCTTTGAAACTGGAAGCAGACACATTTTTAATTAGAAGAATAAAATGAGATGTTTCTAGCAAGTCGCAGGCAAAACGCCTAAAAAGATGCAACTTTTAGACCCCGACATCTCACAAACAAGCGTTAGGTCACTAGAAGTCTAATTCATTTATGCATAAACATGAGAGAATACAATTCAAAAGACACCATATATAATCAATAAAAATTCAAATAAAACTGACAACATGAAATTACAAGAAGTACAAAAAACAGAAACTTTTACTCAAGAACTACCAACCTAGGGCTTCTTCAATGGTGCTACTGATACTTTTGGGAATTTTCTCTTTACTTCTGTTGTTAACAGGATTTTTTCGCAAATTTTTATACTTATATATATATATATATATATATATATATATATATATATATATATATATATATATATATATATATTCTGCACGGCGATGCCCGTGCAAAAAAATGTAAAGAAAATCAACTGCATAAATTTTAATTCATTCCAACCCTCTGAAGTAAAATTAGTATATTTTTTAATTCAAATGTGCTCCAAGACCTTTTAAAATATATAGATGACACTTTTAATGCCATTTCACAGTTTGTAGTGTTCAATGAGAGGATTATTTTAGTTTTAAAGACATTTTTCTTCTTTTCGTGTGTAGGTTAGGGTATGTCATAAAAACAAAAGTTTTTTTTTTCGACTTGGTACACGCACTTTCCTATGTATTCACTCAATTTGAGTTGATTGGTACAAAAAAAAGTTTTTGGAAAAAAATTTTAGCTACCGGGAAAACGCAATTTACATAAGCGTTTTTTCAAAAAATTCCCTATTTTCAAGTTGAAAACGCAATATAGCTGCGGGAGTTTTTTAAAAGATTGTTCTGCTAACTTAAATGCATGTTTTGAACTCTAATAAACATACTTTCCTTATAAAAAATGCAGTTAAATATATATTTCGTCTCTTTTTGTTTTTAAAAAGAGCAGAAACTATCGGTAATCGTTCCTACTGAAACGGGTTACGCTTTTGGTCAATCGACATCGCTGTCTTCGTTAGGCAGTCAGTTGTTCGGGGGAAAATGCCACATACATCTGGGGAAGTGACCCCCATTTTGCTAATTAACGCCCCCCCCCCCAAGATAACTTTTTCCAGCAGCAGCGTTTTCACTAAAATGTCTTTCATCCTGCGTAAGATTTTTATATTAGTTGCGCTTTCCGACAAAAGGCAAATTGAGATTCCCTTTTTTGTTTTTATTAAAGGATGGATTGATTTCCACTAAAAACCTGGAAAGCAAAAGGCACTAATAATTTTAAACATCGAAGAAGTCGGACTTACAGTTTGACTCTCCCGAAAGCTAGTGCCGTCGTGTAATATTATGACTCGAGGAAATACCCTGGAATTTTTGTAGTATAGCTGTACGAAGTAAACGAAACTACCACGGCATTTCCTATCTTATATAGCCTTTTGGGTAATCTTGTGAAAGCAGGCCATCTCGATGAATATAAAAAAACATCTCATGTGCGTTAGCAAAAAGGTATTTCATGCTAAAGAGCATGTTATCGAGCACCCAAGCGCAGAGGAGAGTTCCAATATCGCAAGAAGTAACTTTACTGCAATTTTTGTGGAAAGCAGGAAGCACAACACTTCTCACTCTTAGTCACGATGAGAACACGGGTAGCTTTCGGAAAAGCATCATCAAATAAAGACCGTAACAGAAGAGCGTGGAGATCGCTACCTCACTCACTATACACCAGAATAAGAAGACAACAAAGGAAAAACTGGCTGAGCAACGTGAAATAGGATTATGTGACTGATTGAAAGACATAGGTATAGACATTTGCCTTCAACTAATTGGCAGTGATACCTCCAATGAAATGTCTGGCTGGAAAGGAGGCATGCTACATTATATCGAAAAACTCCTCCATTACATACTTTTTAGATCTTTCTTTCTGCTAGCTTCACATTAATGAGCAGATATTAAGTCATATAGTCGCAAAACTTGACGGATCAGCTTCTCCATAAAAGGAATGGATTGGAACTGTAGGTAAACTCTTTTCCCAAGTTTAAGCCAATTCAATTTTTGGAGCCCTTTGTTAATATGGACGAAAATGTTGCTAGTCAATCGATCAGTTCCGTAGAAGGCAGAAGCATTGAAGCTCACTGATGGCGGAACTATTTCCAGCCCTAATTGATACTACTTGAAGGCGTTTTTACCTTAGTCAAAGTAAAGAAGAGCAATGAGTAAATTTTCTGGAATAGCCCAAAAGGACCCATTTTTTATACAGGAAACTTTACTTTTAACTCTTCTTTGCTCTGAGGACTAAGGTAAAAATGCCTTTGCATTTGACAAAATAGTATCAATTAGGGCTGGAAATAGTTCCGCCGTCAGTGAGCTTCAATGCTTCTTCCTTCCACGGAACTGATCGACTGACTAGCAACATTTTCGTCCATATTAACAAGGGGTTCCAAAAATTGAATTGGCTTAAACTTTGTTTTTTTTTTCTCAAGAAACTCAACTTGGGAAAAGAGTTTACCTACAGTACCAATCCATTCCTTTTATGGAGAAGCTGATCCGTCAAGTTTTGCGACTATATGACTTAATATCTGCTCGTCGATGTGAAGCATGCAGAAAGAAAGATCTAAAAAGTATGTAATGGAGGAGTTTTTCGATATAATGTAGCATGCCTCCTTTCCAGCCAGACATTTCATTGGAGGTATCACTGCCAATTAGTTGAAGGTAAATGTCTATACCTATGTCCTTCAACCAGCCACATAATCCTATTTCACATGATAGCAACTGCCGCGGTTGATGACACAGCAAACCTGACTGAAGTAACGGTCGCTCTACTAATATCAAGGTAGTTTCGTTTACTTCGTACAGCTATACTACAAAAATTCCAGGGTATTTCCTCGAGTCATAATATTACACGACGGCACTAGCTTTCGGGAGAGTAGAACTGTAAGTCTGACTTCTTCGATGTTTAAAATTATTAGTGCCTTTTGCTTTCCAGGTATTTAGTGGAAATCAATCCACCCTTTAATAAAACAAAAAAGAGAATCTCAGTTTGCCTTTTGTCGGAAAGCGCAACTAATATAAAAATCTTACGCAGGATGAAAGACATTTTAGTGAAAACGCTGCTGCTGGAAAAAGTTATCTTGGGGGGGGGGGGGCGTTAATAAGCAAAATGGGGGTCACTTCCCCAGATGTATGTGGCATTTTCCCCCGAACAACTGACTGCCTAACGAAGACAGCGATGTCAATTGACCAAAAGCGTAACCCGTTTCAGTAGGAACGATTACCGATAGTTTCTGCTCTTTTTAAAAACAAAAAGAGACGAAATATATGTTTAACTGCATTTTTTATAAGGAAAGTATGTTCATTAGAGTTCAAAACATGCATTTAAGTTAGCAGAACAATCTTTTAAAAAACTCCCGCAGCTATATTGCGTTTTCAACTTGAAAATAGTGAATTTTTTGAAAAAACGCTTATGTAAATTGCGTTTTCCCGGTAGCTAAAATTTTTTTCCAAAAACTTTTTTTTGTACCAATCAACTCAAAATGAGTGAATACAAAGGAAAGTGCGTGTACCAAGTCGAAAAAAAAAACTTTTATTTTTATGACATACCCTAGTGTAGGTGTGACGAACTTGTTTATTTTTAGCAAAATTTGAACGCTTCAATGGAACTTTTGACGCAACTGTAGTGCCAAGATTTTCGAAAACTCTCAACGAACACAGCAAGTTTGCCGTTGAAATTTAATATAATTCACCGATTTAACCATAATTTCCATGTAAAATTGGTCGCCAAATCTAAATTTACTAACATAGGGAACCGATTGTGTCAGGTAACTCAGCCACAACCATTATTTCATGATTTTAATGTGAACATTAAAAGGCAAGCTCTATAATGTCTTTCGCAACATCTCTTTGAAGTGATTACAATCTAACAGTGACCCTCAAATAAGCAAGATTTAACTGACTGGGAGGTTTGGTAAATTTCCCGATTGTTACCAAACTTTACGACGCCAAATACGAAGGGTAACTGAAAAGCGGTGTAACCAAAAATGTCAGGATGGAACTATTATTGTTAAAAATTTAGTGATGGCGGCATTAAATACGTGTTTTAAACATGTAATTAAATACTCTTTAGACTGCAAATAACTACTGTTCCTTCCCAGAGCGTTTTCTTTTCTTTGATTTGGAGAAAGTAGTGTTTCACTGGCTGGGAGGTTTGGTCAATTTCCCGGTTATTGCCAAGTTTGCGACGCCAAATACGAAGAGGAACTGAATAGCCATCACTAAATTTTTAACAATAATAGTTCCCTTCTGACGTTTTCGGTAACACCGAATTTTGAGGAAGTCAACTAAATAAATTTAATTCACTCCAACCCTCCTGAAGTAGAATTATTATATCCTGTAGTTCAAATGTTCTCCACAACCTTTTAAATTCCACTTAAAGTCATGTCAAAGTTTTAATCAATTCGCCAAATAAATCAAAAAGACAGAAAGTTAAGTAAGTAACAGGAGATATTGATTATGCAAATTGAATAAATTTGCAAGGCTTAAATCTATGCGCAAAATTTAAATGTAACTTCAGAGACAAAAGAGCAGTCTGTCTGGAAAATGAACCTACTGTTTCAGTTTTTCGTACATAGTTAAGCCTTGAAAATTAACTAAATTTGATTAATTAATATTTCCTGTTCTAATTAACGGATTGAAACGTGCTAAAACTTTTCTTTTTCAGGAAAAAAAACCCTTTCCAGCTATGTATAATATTATGGGGTGGGGAAAGGTTTCCCCCCCTCAATTATGGCGGATACACCAAAAATGATACTAATTAATTAATTTTAAAATAACTAATTTGAAATTTAAAATTTGGCTTTGGAGGTGCATTTTACTGGGATACGTTCGAATTTTTGTGCCAAGTTTTAGGTCTGTAGATGCTATGGGGGCTTCTGGCCAGCGGTTACGAACGTACAAAGCCCGTCATCTTTATATATATAGATATATATATATATTTACTTACTTCCTCTGTTGCGATTTTCATATTATCTTGAACATCAGCGAAGACAGTCGGGGACACAAAATAGCCTTTGTCCCCCAGCCGACTACCCCCACAAAGCATTTTTGCACCTTCATCTTTTCCACTGCTAATTAAACTCAATATTCTGTCCATTTGAGTTTCACTTATCTGAAATAATTTTCATTAATGAAATGCTTAACAACGTAATTTTAAATTATAGGACAGCTTTTTGGTTTGTATGGAAATATTCGATTTGAAATCAAACCAAAAGAACAAACGATTAAATAAGTACTTGAGGGCCTTGTTGCGTGCTCAGATCAAAAGGGTTCCCAACTTTTCTTTTTGATGCCATTTCCACACTTTTTTCCACAAATTTATCGTAAATACCTTCTTCCACAAAAATTCTTGTTCCTGCGCAACACACCTGTCCTTGATTGAAGAAGACACCTAGATGTGCGGACTGAACTGCCAAATCCACTAGAAAAAAGACGAAACTAACTATTAGAAATTTGAGGGACATAGAAGAACACATTCTAGACTTCTTATTTCAGAATTTTAAAGCTTAACAGTCTGCATCGTTGAATACTATGTTAGGACTTTTCCCTCCAAGTTCCAAAGTCACCCTCTTCAAGTTTGATTTAGCTGCCGTTTCCATAACGATTTGACCAACCTATAAGAAAAATGTTTGTTGTGTTAGTTCCTAAAACTGACAGATTAGTTAGCGCTAGAATAAAGACGTTACGATGTAAGAAAATGCTTGCTTAAAAACATTTGTCGACAGACCAGTGAATGAACACCTAAGCAAATTTTCGATTTCAAAAATTCATAGAGCGTCGGAAAAAATAGTAGTATTTGCTACATGACAGTAAAAACGCTTCAGATGATATACGCATTATTTAAAAAAAGCGTTGGGAGAGCTTTTATGGTTCTGCATCAAGTTTTATAAGGGGTTAAAACGAAAAAAATGTACCCACACGCAGTGAATGAACATCCTTACCTGGGAACAAATGCAGCATTTTCTAGTCATTTTCTTTGG
>JAXGGA010025636.1:0-10350 GCA_038373865.1 Uloborus plumipes
ACTTTAAGCACTGTACAGTACACGTAGAAACATGACCGTTTTCAAAAACCATGAACCTGAAATCAAAACGGTTTCATACAGTATTTGTTCTGACTCAGTTTTACTGCAGAACGAAGACTGAAATTAAAATTCCAGCCACACATTCTTGAAAAATGTAAAACCCTTCACTATGTTCCTTCAAACATCAAAGAGCTCTGAATGCTTTGACACCGCGTTAGAAGAAATGTTTTCACTCAGAATAATAGCACATGGCCAATAATGAGACCAAGTCTCGGAGGCAGGACGCATAAGGGGCATAAAACAGGTGTAGTCAAACATAATTTTCTGCAAGTATCTTTTTACTCTAACATGTAATTTTGTGCAAATTTCAGATTTTGTCCAGCTTGAACTAAATTTAAAGTTCCTGCAAATATCGCAAAAAAAATCGACTTTTTGATTTTCTACCTATTAAGCATAGTTTGCGGAAATTTTATTTATTTTTTCTTAATTTGAAGTAATCTGCAGAAATTGTTCTGAATTTCTGCAATATTGTATCTTTATTAAACTGCCTTTTCTGCAGAAATTCTACAGATTTCTGCAGAAAATTTTCAGAATTTTCCCTCACATTTGAACAGAATTGTTCTGCAGTTCAGATATCTGTTCTGCGACGTACGTTCCAAATTTAGCAGTATTCTGCTTTGGGGCCCTCAGGGAAGTTTAGACATAGACCCACTTTATCCCACCTCAGAAAACACCTCATAATAAATAGTATTATAAATTTTAGTTTTATGTCTTTATATAGGGCTGATCCTTAGATGTTCTAGTACAAGTCTATCCCAAAATTAATAGCATTTGCCAATGAATAATGATTCTAGAGGAAAGTTCATAAACACCTAACTCTTATATATCACATTCAATGTGCATACAAAAACGCTTTGTAAGCATTTAATTTGCTTAGCGTGTTCTAAAACTAACATAAAAGTATTTGCTATCATCTCAATTTATGTCTTAAAAAAAAGAATCAACAAAATATTTTAATCAGAAAAGAGAATATTGGTTTCTTTCAATATAGCCCCACTTTCCCCCACCTGACCCTATTTGTGAGAAACGTTTAATATTAAAGTCAGGGTTGTAAAAGTTCAACCTATAGACTTCTTCTCACAATCCCCTCCCCCCCCAAGAGCCTCTCCCGTATTTACAGTTCTTAAATCTGGCAACCCTGGCTTAGAATGACTAGTTTGTTTAAACTATCGCAAATAATTCTTAATGCATGCTCAATCGTGCATAAAAATCATATATTAGTTTCCAAAAATAAATTATTTCTATTCACGATTATATATTTATCTTTGAACAATAATCTTTAAATCTTCTGTGTTGTCTTTAATTGACATAATTTTTTAATGCTGTCATACGTACTGTTTATATTCTATATTTACTATTCATTAAAAAAAAAAAACAATTTTACACCGTAAACTGTTTAGTTCTTTTCTGTAACACGTATGATCTACAGACACTGTAGTTCCCAAAGTCCAAGACCACAACGGACCCCCCCCCCCCCATCCACGACCCAAAAAATCCTCGATTTAATATTACTTCTCTTTTAAACGTGTTTTAACGTTTTTTTCTGTGGAAATTTTTTTATTCTTTGTTCTGTATACTTTTTAGAGCTCCTCGTCTAGCTCTCATTACTCAACATTATCTTTTTTATCTCTATTCGAAATTCCTTTAGAAGTCACGATGCGTTAAAATCGAGGATTCTCAGCAGGGGGATCCTGTACGTAAAAAAAGTCCTTTATTTCCTACAAATGTGCTTTCGTTTACAATTAAAATATTGCTACTTGTCCTTCAATTTCAACTATTTTTTACGTTTTAGTAGCACACAACGTGGACCACACTTTGGAAAACTCTGAAATATAGTATTTTCAGCCATCAAAAAAACACTTGAGCATAGCATTTATAAAATTGAATTAAAAAAAAAATGAGGATGGCGGGGCATAAAGAATTTCCTTGCAAAAAGATGGGTGCGCAGGTATAATAAGTTTCGAAACCACTAGGTCAAGTATTAAAATGAGTACGTTGAATTTTGATATCTTCTTTAAAATATCGCATTTACTATTTACAAAACAATTTGCAGGACGTGGGAAACCCAAATAACTCATTTTGCAAAATGCGCAATTGATAATAGGTTTGTTTTCTGCAATTTTTTGTTCTCGTAGGAATGCGTGGAAAACTGAAATGGTAAAATGTTTCTACAGTTTGCAGTGCCACAAGCTCCCAAACATACAGTTCATTCCTGTCAAAAAAAAAAAAAAAGACAATTCTAAAGATCAACGAAAAAGATAAACAAGTCATTTCCTAAATTTGATGCGCATAATACACTGCTCGACATTGAAAATGCAACACCAAGAAGGAGTGGTCAGAAATTCATGCAAATTTTACCGTAGACGCACGTCACTGAGTTATGCAAATGATATGAAATGCGCAGCTCTCCGACGCACGTGAAGTAAGATATAAGAGAATGAAGTTGAAAAGTGGGCTATGTTCATGTTGGTTTTTCTGCCAGACTAATTATCGGAGAAATTTGGTTTTTGTCTCGAAGGATACGTGTGATAGGAGGAAATGCCACGCCGTCCTCAACGAAGACACTTCCAGCATATAGACGACTTTACGAGGGGCATGGTGATCGGACTGAGAAGGGGAGGTTGGTCCATACGTCAAATTGCAGCTGATACCCACATGGATGCAAGCACTGTGCATCGGCTGTGTCGCAGATGGTTGGAAAGAGGAAATGTAGCCACATTGAGGGGTGCAGGTGCAGCCAGAGTGACGTCAGACCGCTTGGATCGACGGATTCACGGACAAGCTGTGGCGGACACGCGAGTCACTTGTACGTCGATTCTGCAGCACGTGCAAGGTACCCTGGATGTTCCTGTGTCGACCAGAACCATTTCCCGTCGACTGGTTGCACGTGGCCTGCAATCACGGCGCCCGCTAAGAAGACTGCCATTGACCTCACAGCACAGACTCCAACGTTTGGAATGGTGCCGGATCAGAGCGACGTGGATGGCAGAATGGCAAACCGTAGTGTTCTCAGATGAATCCCGCTTCTGTTTGTCCAGCGATAGTCATCGCATACGTGTGTGGCGTCGACGTGGAGAAAGATCCAATTCGGCAGTAACTGTGGAACGCCCCACAGCGCGACAACGTGGCATAATGGTTTGGGGTGCTATTGCATACAATTCCGTATCACCTCTAGTTCATATTCGGGGCACTATGACGGCCCAACGATATGTAGATAATGTACTGCGGCCGGTGGCAATCCCCTACCTTCAGGGTCTGCCAAATGCAATTTTTCAACAGGATAACATCCGGCCTCACAGTGCTCGAATCAGCCAACATGCTCTACGAGGTGTACAGATGCTTTCCTGGCCACCATACTCTCCTGACTTGTCACCAATCGAACATGTGTGGGACGTGATTGGACGCCGTTTGCAGAACCTGCCACTGCCTCGTTCAGAGGACGAACTGTGGCAAATGGTTGAAAGGGAATGGAGTGCCATCCCTCAGGACACCATCCGCAGGCTTATTGACTCCATGCCTAGACGTGTTTCTTCGTGCATCGCTGTCCGCGGTGGTCCTACTTCTTACTGAGCCGAAGCCGTCCTCGCTCTAAATTTTGCTTATTTATTTCGAAATAAATATCACTTATTGTTCCATGCTGTCTCTGTCTTCTTACCAAATTTCATCAATTTCTGACCACTCCTTCTTGGTGTTGCATTTTCAATGTCGAGCAGTGTATAATAGTTCGTGGTTTATCAACATATTTTTTTTACAAAAAAATAATAAAAATTCTTGTATTTACCATTTAAGTTCTAATTCAAGTCTACAATGTCCAGTGCAGAAAACTTGTTCAGTTTATCTACACTATACATAAAAGACTACTTTTGTATGCGTATGACCGGGGTAAACTTCAAAACTACTGAACCGATTTTAACCATTTTTTCACCGTAGATAGCTGCAGTAACAGGGAGCAGGATAAGCTATAATTTATTTCTAAAAAGCTTAGTTTAAAAAAGTTATTATGGAAAATTGTAAATTTCATGTAATTTCCCCATTAAATGATTAAATTTTCAGTCCATTGTTGCAAAAATTTGGTTGCCTCACAACAACAATATTAATAGTAATCGTGATGAAAATGTGAACCAAGGCTTCTCTGGAGTAAGTATGAAATTTATTCCTTTCTTAGGATTTTTAGATTCATCTGTACCAATAATCGCTAACGAGACTAAATAAACAGATAATTGATTTTGGCAACAGTTAGAGAACAGAAAATGTTTATGGTCAAAAAATTTCTAAGTTGGATACATAAGATGTTTTCAGCAATGTAGTCACAAGGATATAAACTAATGATGGGACTTATTTTACGTGTAATGTTTGGAAATACTTGACTCCAGTGCGATTGATTTTACAAGGTGCGACAGAGAAACTTGCTGATTTTAATTGGATGCTAATTAGCAAGGAGTGGTCAGAAAGGAGTGGGAAGAGTCTCATTTTAAAGAGAGGGTCCTGAAGTTTTGTTATCTTATAGTGTTGTAACTCCAGTTAAGCCACTTCCTAAGAACTATAGCGTCAAACATTTAGGTAGTGATATTGTAAAACTGAATCTGGCAACAGATAAGAATTGGGAAAATGTTTTTGTTCTTTCGATAAAGTGGACCTTGAAAATAAGTGGATGTAAACAGTTACGAAAATATTGGCTGTAAGATTAAGAATTAAGTGTTTAAGTGTCTTTTCAAGTAGTAATAAATGTTTTTATAAGAAAATAAAAATCCCGGCTCCAGTTTCTACAAATGTGGCGTCCGTGAGAGTGAGTAGAATCTAAAACGTTTGATATTTAACTGTGATAAGTTCCGCCATTTAAGAACTGAAACGCAATGTCGGATCATATAAGCTAATGACTGTCCTTGAAAAATAACTCTCGCTGTTGTGATTTACGTTCAAGCGGCTATTTCATTAGTGGTTTTTTTTATACAGTACGCATATTTATATTGAACTAATAAGATGACTGATACGAAAGAGACTGAAGCTGAGGTAATACCAGAGATGGAAACAGCTGCAGTGACAAATTTACGAAAGGAAAGGACAAATCTAAGAAGATTATTTACTGCAGCTGAAAAACAGTTTTTCGCGCTTCACGAAAAAAAAGAAGTCGATAGTGTCTTAGTGCAGTTCCAGAAAGTTACAGAAAAGGCAGATCGCTTGTTTAAAGTTGATGAAGCACTGAAAGATTTCATAACGTTTTCCGATGCCGACTATGACGCAATGGAGTCATACAGAGATCGCTTTATAGAAGTAAGAATTTTATACGAAAGACATTATACGAAAGATGATCTAATTTCCAATACTTCGAGCAGAAAATTTGCGGAAAATTTAAAGCTGCCGAAGTTGAAACTTAAGGAATTCGATTTGTCTCCAAAAAATTGGGTTGCGTTCTGGGGACAATTTGGCCGAATAAATGAAGATGAAGATCTAAGAGAAGAAGACAAGTTTCAATACCTAATAAATTCATTAAAAATTAAAACCAAAGCCAGAGACATTGTTGATAGTTACCCACCTTCAAAAGAAAACTACGAAAAAGCTGTAAATCATCTAAAATCTAGATTTGGAAGAGATGATTTGATAATTGAAGTATACGTCCGAAATCTTCTATCATTGGTGAACAGCAGGTCCAATATTAAACTATCAGAACTATACGACAAGCTTGGATCTTATTTACGAGTATTAGAGACATTAGGTGTAACTACGCAAAATTATGCAGCGATGTTGTTTCCAGTAGTGGAGTCCTGTCTACCAGTGGACACTCTCAAAGCGTGGGACAGGTACAGATTGAACCGTGATGAATCAACTTCGAAGAAACAAGAACAACTTCTGGAAGATTTGATGACCTTCTTGGGTCATGAAGTAGAAGGCGAAGAACACCGCGCCCTCGCTCAGATGGGGTTCAATTCCGATGGCAATAAAAAGATACGTTCTTGGAAGAGAAAAATCACGTTCCATCCGCATCAGCACTTATCTCCACATCACCAGATAAATCACTATGCATTTTTTGCGAGGGGAAGCATAAGAGTAGTGACTGTATAAAAGCAAAAAATATGTCACTAAATGATTTGAAATCTACTGTCATGAAGAAAAACTGTTGTCTAGTATGTTTAAGATATGGACATTTTGCAAAGAAATGCAAAAGCTCCGTACGGTGCATTATTTGCAATCGAAGGCATTATGCGCTGCTGTGTCCAGATTTAAGCAAGCATCAAACAGCATCCAAAACTGAAGGGAATTCGAACTCTCTCATTTCGGTTGAAGGCACTACGAATGTAATATACTTAAAAACTCTAATTGTACGAGTATATAACAAAAATAAGGTAGAATATGTAAGGGTTCTTCTGGATGACGGATCTCACAGATCTTATATCGAAGAAAGTCTAGCTGTTGAGCTCGATCTATCGCCTTCAGGAGAGGAGTTAATTACGCAAGGACTGTTTGGTGGAGGAGTCACAGCGGAAGCTAAGCATAGGCGTTACGATGTACAAGTTAAAAGTGTGTTCAACAATTTTTCCTGTAAGATACCTGTTTTCGACCAGGCCGAAATTTGTACAACTTTGCCTAACGTTCAAGATCCTGCCTTAATTTCGGAACTAGCTTCTCGAGGCATTAAATTAAGTGATGTTGGAAAACAAGTGCACCCCATCAGAATGCTTTTGGGAGCCGATACGCTTGGTAGAATTATGACTGGTAGAATAGAAATTCTTCCATCTGGAATAGCAGCAATGGAAACAAAATTTGGATGGTGCATTTTAGGATCAAGGAAAAGAAAAAATGTTATGAACATGGTATCCTTAATCTTACAGAACTCTCAACTTCCAAAACTCTGGGACTTGGAAACGCTAGGGATATCCGATCCCATTGAAAGAAAAAATTCGTTGCAGATTGAAGAAGACACCTTACTGCATTTTAAGGAAACAATTACTACAAATGATGAGGGTCGTTACGAAGTGTCTTTACCGTGGCTTTCAGGACATCCTTCTCTGTCGGACAATTACAATATCGCAGAATCGAGATTAAAAAGTGTTACGAAACGAATCAAAAGAGAGAAGGTTTTTGACTCATATTGCCAAGTTTTTCGTCAATGGGAAGAAGAGCATATCATTGAGACTGTTTCTACTTCTGATGCTCACACATTTGGCCATTACCTACCCCACAGACCAGTTCTTAAGCCAGATTCTAACACGACCAAAGTTAGACCGGTCTTTGACGCATCAGTAAAAAATCCCGGTTCAGCCTCTTTAAATGATTGCCTCAGTGTAGGTCCTAGTTTAATACAGAAAATTCCAGCATTGTTGACAAACTTCCGATACGGTGTCATTGGGGTTACGGCGGATATCAGGCAAGCATTTCTTCAGATCAGCATTCGTCCAGAGAATAGGAATGTTCTCAGATTTTTATGGTGGGAGGATGAGAGCTGTAGTAAGATAAAAATCTTCGAACACTGCCGAGTGGTGTTCGGTCTTACGAGTAGTCCATTTTTGCTCAATGCTACTCTTGGGTATCATTTAAGCTTGGAAAAATATCAAAACGAAGAACTGGATACAACAATCGAAAAACTGAAGAACGGGTTCTATGTCGATAACCTCATTACGAGTGTGAATACTGATGAAAAACTACGTCAACTGATCACACAGTCAAAAGAAATTATGAAAGAAGCTAAGTTTGATTTACGTTGTTGGGCCTATAATGGAATGGAAGAAGAAAATCAAAACATACTAGGCTTAAAATGGAACATACCGAAAGATGAGCTTTCATGCGTGAGTCCGAAAGTTTGTAGTGATCACGGTAAAATAACAAAGAGAAGTTTATTGGCCCTAGTGAACAGTATATACGACCCCATAGGTTTCACTTGTCCTGCTACACTATTGCCTAAAATGTTGTTGCAAGAAACGTGGCGGCGCAAAACTGACTGGGATGAAATTGTTCCTGAAGATATACAAAGAAAATACTTGAAATGGATCGAAGATATTGATCTTATTAAACAATGTAGTATTCCACGACGAATTTTCCGTGGAAATCCTGATTTAGCTTCTCTACATATTTTTACAGATGCATCTATTTGTGCATTCGCAGCGTGTGCATTTTTGCGTTGCGAGGATGAAGAGGGAGTATCTGTACAGTTGGTGTCTGCAAAGGCAAGAGTAGCTCCCATGAACTCTCCAACAATTCCACGTCTTGAGTTGTTAGCTGCAGCGATTGGAGCTCGATTGTCAAATTCCATTTTAGAAGATCTCAAGATGCCATTAAAAACGTATTACTGGACAGATTCCATGGTTGTCCTCTGTTGGATTACGCGGAAAGAGCCGTGGAACACTTTTGTCGGAAATAGAGTAAAAGAAATACGAGATCTGACAGACATTAAAGCTTGGAGGCATGTGCCAGGCGATATGAACCCTTGTGATTTACCATCCCGATCTTGTAACTGGAGGCAGCTCCTGCAAGCAAAGTGGTGGGAGGGACCACACTGGTTAAAACAGCCGCAAGCGCTTTGGCCCCAAGCAGAAATTCTCTATCCTGAAGAAGCTTTGTCAGAGTGCAAGAAAACTATAAGTGCTTCTGTTAACTTCACTATCAATGAAAAGTTCAGTGATAGACTTTACAGTATATACAGCTAATTTTACGGCAATAAACTGGAAAATTGCAAACTTTACAGTAAGAAACTGTAAAATTGCTAACTTTAGTTTATTAGTGTGCATTTAAGTTTTAAATTGGAACCGTATCCGACAGTATTATACTGTAAAAACAGCAGTTCATTTTTTAGTGCGGTGGGTGAAAAAAAGTGTTGGCGCCAGTTGACGCCATAGAGACTTTGCCCATTCTGTTGCTCCATAATTCAACCAAAATGGATTTATAAATAAAAAGATATAGTTTTCTGAACCAATCAAAGTGTTTTTTGTGCATTTTTATTTTTAAATAACCAAGAAAAATTTATTTCAATCTATTTTTATTTAAAATACATTTTCCACATTTAACCATGAAATTAACATGTGCACTAATTTCAGAAGTGTCCCAACTTTCACAGAATGGGATAAAGTGGAAGCACCAAAAACATGCTCTTTTAAACACATCAGTTAGAAAACAATACAACAAAATTGAATGGACAATTAATTAACTCAAATTTAATATACATAAAATACATCATATATTTTCTTGAATAAAATGAATAGTTCAGTTTTAGGACCTTCTCTTTGCTAATTAAGAGCCATTATTTTGAAATTCGGACAAGGTGTGGCAGTGACCATTTTTGATTTTCCTCATTTTTTTATATGTCAAAGTAGGTCATGAGAAATGAACATTCTGAAGTTTATAGCCCCCAAAAAAATTTTGTGCGCTCGGTAAAAATTCCCAAAGTTTGATGTTATGCAGCGCTTTTTTGGTAAAACGGCTGAAAGACGCATTTCAGTGCGCTGTAGTTTTTTACAGAAACGCCACCCGATGGTTATGTTTACATTTATTGATTGTACAATGTGTAGTTATGAGGACTCCATAGTTATTTGGGTTGGGGTGTGTTGCTTTCTTTAGTTAAGGGGCCGCAAAGTATGGTTTTTAGACCATTTTCGCTCGACTTTGAACTGCGTTATTTCCCCCTTAAAAGCAATCCCCTGAAATTTTTTTAACATATACTGAAAATTTATACTATAAAGAGAATATGTTGTGTACGAAAATTTTTTAATATCTCATTGCTTTGAAGAGAAAAAGACTTCGACATTTTTCGAATTTTCAAAATTTGCGGTTTTTTGATCGCATTTAACTCAAAACAGCAACTCTAGGGAAAAAAGGTTTTATGGATTATAGAACCTACAGATGTGTAGAATAACGTAAAAAAGAAAGTTGCGTGGGGTCTCGTCTCGTTTTCAAGAAAATAATTTTTTTGTAGCTCATTTTAATGCTTTTTTCTCATAGTAAAATGTGTCCATCAAGTAGGTCAGATCTGCTGAAACTCAAAGTATATAGTAATGACATATTTAAATTTGTATAGGGAAAGAGAAAAAGACTAAAAACACTTAATTTTGCCTACATTTTTTATAATTTTTAGTTTTTTAATTGCAATTAACTCAAAAAACGTGAAATCCTAAAACTATTATTAAATGCACATATTACAAGCTTTGAAATATTGGGAAAAGTAAATTCGGTGAGGTATCTTCAGATGCATTCTAGTGGGAGGTCACAGTGACCTTCCGAAAAATTTCATGAAGAAAAATTTCAGCTTGAAGAAAGAGTGAATGTATGAAGACAAACATGGCTGTTCACGAGTAAGGACGCCTT
>JAXGGA010025637.1:0-10350 GCA_038373865.1 Uloborus plumipes
GACATCCATACATCCATCCAAACTTTCGCATTTATAATAGTACTAGCCGGGTACCCGGCCCTGCCCGGGTTTCTGTCGGGTTATGTGTTTCTGTGAAACTCATTCATATGTTTTTCAGTATTATAGTGCATATCTATATACATAAATGGCTACTTCTGTAAAAAAATTGCTATTTTTTCTGTCTGGATAATTAAAAAAAAAAAAAACTGTATTACGCACCCTAAATACAAATGCAAGCTACAAATAATGTTTAGGTAAATAGGAAATGCTATAAGTTTGGTATATTAAAATAACTATTTACAGTATCAATCTCTCTGAAGTCAACAATTTCCAAATACTGCTCGTTAAATATATGTCCCATTATTACAGTTTCTATCCTTGTAACTCCATTGGTGAAAACTCAGTTGGTGAAAACATCTTATGTACCTAATTTAGAAATTTTTTTGACTATAAACACTTTATATTCTCTATTGCCAAAATCAATTCTCTTTTTATTTAATCCGTTAGCGATTATTGGCATAAATGAATATAAAAATCCTAAGAAAGCAATAAATTTCATACTTACTCCAGCAAAGCCTAGGTTCAAAATTTTCACCATGATTACTATTAATATTGTTGTTGCATGGCAACCAAATTTTTGCAACAATGCACTGAAAATTTAATTATTTAAGGGGGAAATTAAATGAAATTTACTATTTTCCATCATAACTTTTTTAAACTAAGCTTTTTAGAAATAAATTATTGCTTATCCTGCTCTCTGTTACTGTAGCTATCTAACGGTGCAAAAATGGTTAAAATCGGTCCAGTAGTTTGGAAGATTATCCCGGACATACGGTTTCAGAAGTAGTCTTTTATGTATATAGATTAAGATTATTCTTATTGGCTGGTTTCCTATTGGAAACTGGTTCAATAGGAAACCAGCCAATAATAAGAAGAAATGATAAAAAGGTATAATTGTCAGTGATGAGGCTGAAAAGAGGTGACCTATAAATAGATCACTGCGCGGAAACGGGTTAAATTCATTCGAGTCGAAGACTTTCAGACAGGAAAGACCTGCCATTCTTCCTCCCGCAATGACCGGAAAGAAAAGGAATACATCCGACGAATATATTCTTGATAAGCGGCCGCCGCAGCAATCGCAAAAGCCAAAGGATACCCTGATTCCTAAAAGGACTGACCCAGCGGTCTCTTTTTTGGAAACTTTTCAGGTCGCGGGTTTTAGTCCGCTAAGGAGATTCCAATTTGAACCCGCTGATGTAGGAAAATTTATCGAGGAAGCCACCTCCTTCGAGGAACTAGAACTTCCCAGAAAATATTTGGATGAAATTATTCTAGCGTCTTGCAGTTATGACCTAGCGCGCTCAAACTTTGGTTACTACGAAGTGATGAAAATCGCCGCGGAACTTTTTAACAAGATGTCGTCCCTAGCCAAGGATTACAATTCCGCCGTGACTCCTCGCACTGTGGTACAGAAGACCCTAAGCCAAAGAGAATTAGAAAGCCTAAGATAAGCATCGTCGATGTTAAGGAGCCGTCCGCCCTACTCGACGAACTGAAAAGCGGAACCAAGGAAGACATTACAGTCACGGTGACAGGTAACACCATGCATATTCAACCAGATAAGCCAGAGGACTTCGCCGCGATCAAAGGAGCAATCGAGGAGAAGAAAATCCCTCACTATTCCACAAGGCCGGACTCTGATCGCCCGATCAAAACTGTGATAAGAGGACTTCCGATCGACATGGATTACCGAGGAAATCCGCTCCGAGCTGCTGGAACTTCGTTTCCCAGTGTCAAAGGTGTTACAGCTGCACAGAGGACAAGACAAGGGCTTCGCCCCCATCCCGCTCTTCTTGATTCTGCTGAAACAAGATGTGGATGCCCCGGACATTTTCCAGATGAGGAAATTAGCCTACTTCCGGGTTAGAGTGGAGAAACAGCGAAAAGGAGCGCCACACCCCGTACAGTGTTTCAACTGTCAGGGTTTCTTCCACTCTGCCCAGAATTGTAAGGTACCCCCGAAATGCTACAAATGTGCTGGCGAACATGACAGCAGGACCTGCCAGAAGCCAGCCGACCAGCCATCCAAGTGTGCCAACTGCTCGGGAGAGCACGTCGCCATGAGTAGGACTTGCCCCAGGCGGCCGAAGCCCAGCGCACGTCCGCCTCCCAAAGGGAAGAAACAGCCTAAACTGGACAAAGCCCTGGATCTTTTCGCCCAGCTGCAGAAGTTCCTGGAGACCTACAACGCCGGAAAGCCGTAAGGCCGACCGTTAAGTATTTGGACTTTGCTGCCAGTCCTGCCTCAGCCACCGTCTCCCTTGACGATGGCCCTTCCTGGACCCTGACCTCTCCTTGGCACCCCCCCCGCCCCCCCTGCCTCCTTTTGAACATCATCCCGTCCAGACTTTGGCCCTTGTGCTTGTTTCGTTCAAAAACTCTCTCTCCTGCCCCCCCCCCTCTCTTGACTTTTTCGCCCGCCCCGCGGGCGCCTTTCATACCGAGAAAAAGGCCTTCGGCCTGCTCGATTACCCATACCACAGTAGTAGTACGGGTTAAATTGCTCATTTTGAAGTGTATGAGTGGGAGGAAATGAGAAACGGCATAAAAAAATGCAATTGGGAGCAAGGTCCATGATGGGGGGGGGGGGGGGTTGGGATTAAAATTAGGACTAAGGACTATCCCTCATTGCTGCCGATGGCGGCCCTGATTTGGGGGGGGGGCTACAAAGTGTTTGGACTTTTTTTTGGGGGGGGAGGTCTTTTTCTGGGGTTGCTCTGTAGCATATGAAGGGGGTTAGCCATCAAGCTTGGAAGCTCAATTTTTAACTAGAACTGCCTGGGAGCCATAGGCGTCGACAGCGGGTGTAAAATGGTGCACTTGCACCCCTCTGGCTTTTGAATAAGAAGAGTTTTTTTGCAAAAACATTTTTTTTTACTAATTTATTTTCCAAAAAAAGTGACATTTTGGAAGAAAAAATTTTCTGAGTAAAAAAAAATATACTAATTTTTTTTTAGTTCGAGTATTCCCCCGCCCTCCTCCCCATAACTCTTTCTGCACACAAACAGCCCGAGTTCGTCTAAAATGTCAAGTTCTGATGAAACGGAAATGAAATGCAGGAGCTCAGCCCCGTTAGCTCTCGTGCAAATTGGCCCTGGCTATCGGCATTCTGCGTAGAAAGTACATGTCCTTGTCTGCTTGGTCATGTCAACAAAAAACGAGCAACAAAGCGCCAACGATTTATACTGTCTGATCGTATTAGGTAAAACCTTCCATGAATCTGCACATGAGTCAAGTCTTCTCTGATCTTACTAAAATAGGGATTATAGGAGAGTTAGTAATGAAGGAAAAAATAAACAGAGGAATTTTGAACTACATTGAATTTAGTAAAATAATGTAAATTGGAAGAATACTAAGTTCGGTCAAAAAGGTTAAAGATAGCAAGTGCATGCTTTAAATTGGCCCCCTTCAGGAGGCGCCCATCTTTATCCCATCACCCCTTTTTGCAGTGGAAACGTTCCTGAGTGCAAGGATTTTACAAACGCTCCTGTAAAACTAAGGAGGCGTTGCTTCAAAACAGCCAAACCAAAACTAGCGCTGAAAAAGAGTTGGTTAATTTGCTTACTCTATGCGATTGCGCACTGACGTATAAGTAATTCGGTACGTGTGAACACGAAATCGTGCACCCCAACATCAGTGCGTATAAAAAATATTAAGCCGCTGAAATGCGAAAATCCTTAACTAAAGTGCGAAAAATGTCGGTCGGTGCAGTGAGCAGGCGCAGTTGAGGTTGGCCAATTACAGTAAGATCCACGTTCTGAAGTTACGTTCTATTTTACTTCTGAACGACGGACGCCGCCCTTGAAATGGATCTCCAAGTTTACGGCAGAATTTCTATTTCTTCTGTTTCGGAATTAATTATAAAAAGTCATTTACGTACATCACTGTCATGGAACTTGACTTGGCCGACACATTTTTCAACAATTACAACGGCAACTAGTGCCAAGTTTCAATTTGCCAATAAGTTATGGACACTGTCTGCACACGATGTTAGTAAACAGGCAGGCACTGTGAGAATAATGGATATTCGTTTACAATGCATCAACATAAATTCATCTTCGTACACCCTGCGTATAAATTCTGGCAGTGTTTCAGACGTAGATGGAAATGTGTTGCTTGCGATTCCTGTTAGAGTAGATGAGTTTCATTTCTGTTCACAGAAAAACTCACGTTCGGTTATTAATAACTACTTATACATAACTGCGAGATCCATTTCCATTAGGATTTTGTTAAATATCTGTTGTATCGAAAACAGCGTTCAAGTTTTACAGGAACGGATAAAAGGTAAAATTTATGTTTTGATATTTTTTCATTCACACATTTTTGTTGGTTTTTGCACTAGTATTTTATTTTTAACTAGAGTAACTCGCCACAAATTTGCCTGTAGTAAAATTTAAAGGATTTTTACTGCTGTCGCTGTATCCATAATGCACAAATTGAAAAAAAAAACTTAGCTGGGCTAAAAGTTCCTTTTTTTATTTAAGCTTAAAATTTGTTCCGAAAACTTGTTCTAGAATCTAGAATAATTATTCCGAGTTTAAAAACACAGTATTATATGTCCCTTTGATATACAGACTGTTTTTTGAGTTGTATTTCGTAAATCTTTTACTTTCTTTTATTATATGGGCGATTCTCTGTAAACTCGTCATTTTTCACACGAAATCTGTCCGGGCACGGTTTTTTGAAATGTTCGTATAATTATAATACTATTGCTCAGAAAATGAATCTATCACTTTGGTTTGAAAGAGGGCCAATTGAAGTTTGTATTTTTCTGATAAATCATGATAGGGGATAAGTCCCCCGCCTAGTATAACGAGGCAGGGAACTGTGCCAGGTGACTGTGTTTTTGCTCTTTGTTGCGTAATATCTGCAAAACTATTGGGACATAATTAGTAACGAGACTACCTATAAATTTAGGTACAAATCGTGCACATAATAACTGATATGTTTTATAATTAAATTAATTGACATTAATAAAATCACTTCCCAGAGGACTGTTTTCGCAATGACCCTGATGCATACTTTCATCACAAATGCGGCTCTCAAACTAAGCAAAGTAGCGTTTCAACACCGTTCTCGGCGATTTCGGCAAATTCACACTGATTACTTTAAATTTCATGCCAAAAAGAATTTGTAAAAGTTATAGATTTTTCGTATTACAGCTTTGAATTTGTTGCAGGGGACTGTTTGAAAAAACTCCGGACAGAATTAACATGACAATTTTAAGTTTTAGAAATACGTAATTATAATTTATTTCATAAGAAAAATATAGCTTCATTATTCTATTTTTAGATATTAATTGCCAAATTTATGTAGTGTTAATAGGTTTTTTGAAATACTATCTTGAACAGTTAGACTATGGGATTAGGACAGCCAGGGGACTGTGTTTTTGGCGCTTAAGTAATTTCTAGAAAAAAAAAATTAAATTGTTATCACTCCAAATACAATTGGGTCACAAAGTATTAACGCTTTACTTGTATTAAGAGCGATAATTACTTTATTACACTTTATTATTTTTAAAATACTCAGTCTGGACAGCCAATTACCAGTTTACAGATAATCGCCCATATCTATATATACTGTCGGTTCCAAGAAATATTATTTGTATAAGCGGGGATCTTTAACATTGCGTCTATGTCATCGGTTCCGAGAAGATTTATTCGAATAAGCGGTGTATTCGTTTACTCGTTACCCGATTAAGCGGGGACGACGGTATATATAAATGGATGTATGAATATTTACATATAAAGAATGTATATATATTTTTGTGATAATTCCTTCCGAAATTATTGTGATAATTCCTTTAACAAAGATGTAGTTCATTTTAAAAGTGGTGCAGCTCCTTGTAAATGATTTTACTGTACCTTATTACATAAAGCCATTCTTAAATATTTCCTCATGAAAGCAGGCCAGGACTGGCTCTTCTTAGGGTTGTTGGCTAGGTACTGAAAGGGGGCCCCCTTTCCAGTACCCCTTTCCGGGGGCCCTAGAGTACACCCCCCCCCCCCCAGGATTTTTTTTTACTGAATTATGTGATGGAAAACTGCAGTTTTCTTTGTGGAATGGGGGGGGGGGTGCAAAGGCGTAGCAACGATTTCGGCGTCCATGGCAAAGTCGCAGTTTAATGCTATTTTTTTATATACAAAAATATGTATTTTTATATATCAGTAGCTGCAGATGTCACCTCCCCCTCCTTCCTCTCAAAAAAATAATTGAATAAATGAAATAAATTTGTATTTTTACATTAAATTCATATTTTTTTTAACTAGCCTTTTATTTCTTACATGGTATAATGAAATTATATGCAAGAGATTTTACACTCCGTGATACAAATAACTTTTTAAAGCATTCTATTAAAAATTGGCACGAGGCGTGTATGTATGTTAAAAGGGAAAATTAAGTAGGGGGTCCGGGGGTTTCTCCCCCGGGAAAATTTTTAGAAAATATATAAAAAATATTCTCTCTGAGACCTTATAAGGGGCAATTGAGACTACAAAAACATCCAGAAAAAATCGGCAAACAACGATTTTAATCCTCCGGCGGTCCAGCAGTTCCAGAATTACGTGTTAAATGGACGTGATAAGACGTCCAGAACCGTCAGTGGGTTAAACAGTTATACATATTTGCAAATTGAGATCAATAAATATTTTGGGTTGACAAATCGCTGATATGAGTCAATCGGAAGAGCGACTGAAATGAAAAAATAACGCATCCTCACTGGCTAACACTGGCTTTCGGTATAGAGTTTCATCACCTCGTAATCTACCAACAAGACAAGCGCAAAGGCAAAAATTGTAAAATGATCTATCTCAAAAAAAAAAAAAAAAATACAGTAAATTCTTTCAAAGAAACGGATTACAGATTCTAAAATCGGGTGACGAGAGTGTAATATTTCGTCTCTTCGTGGGATCTATTCATAGTAGGGTGGGATGAAAATGACTTTTTGCTTAAATTTCGATGATGGGTATGTCGGAAAAGGTGCCATTGGGGGAGTAAAGTACACATAAAAAATTTGAAATTTTTTAGCCCATTTCTTGAAGTTTGGAAAAAATGCAGTTTTTTCGAGACTTTTATCAAATTATTTAAAAATTTTCTTTTCTATTTTCGACAACGGGTAGGCGGTAGGGTGTAAAAGGTGCCATTGAGGGCATAGAAATTCCATCAAAAAATTGATGTCTGAGGAAAATTCCTCCTTTTTCCACAAATGCCTAGAAAGATTTGACAATTTCCTGTTCTTTTCTACGTTTAACATTAAATATTGTCGAAACGTTAAAATGCGGTTTTCGCCGCACTTATATGAAATAACTACATCGTCTGTCACATAAAATGCATTTAAAAAAAAAAAAAGATGCTAGGTGCTAAAAATATCTTAAAAATAATTTCCTAAAAATCTCAAAAAACTACATTTTTTCCAAATTTCAACGCAATTACGGCAGATCAAGTAATAGACCAAACAATTTCAAATTTTTTGAACAAATTGATTGTGCACTTTGCTCCCCCAATGGCACCTTTTCCCCAACACCCGTCACCGAAATTTAAATAAAATCTACGCCACCACATGCATACACTGTTAAAAAAATTTCCTGAAAATAACGAAAAAATATACGGCAGCTGAGTTGCCGGAGTGTTTCCGTTTCGTTAATTATATTTCCGTGATTTTACGGAAAAATGACGAACGGAGCGTTCGTCATTTTTCCGTTAGGCATTTTTTCGTTTCGTAATTCTCCGTTCTTCATTTTTTCGGTTCTTATTATCCCCGCTTATACGTTATAGGCTTATACCTATACGCTTTGACTTATATGTATACATGCAAGATGGAAAATTATTTAAATTTTGCAAATTAACAAGCGCTTTTATAGCAGCTTAATATCAATAGCAAATTATCTATGGAAGTCCAATAAATTAGTCCTTTAAGTGTCGCAAAATGCGTAGATTGTGTAGAACAACAAATGCACAAATTGAAATTTTAAGAAACATTTGAAAATTTGCGAAACAATATAAACATATAAAAAGAACAAACATGGGTAATGTGCTGCCTTATCTTTTTCGTTTGTTCTTTTTATATGTTTAAATTGTTTCGTAAATTTTCAAATGTTTCTCTAAAGTTTCTTAAAATTTCAATTTGTTCATTTGTTGTTTTTTCCAATCTACACATTTTGCGCCACTTAAAGGACTTTTGCGCCACTTAAAGGAAGCTGCTATAAAAGCGCTTGTTTATTTTGCAAAATTTCAATACTTTTCCTTCTTGCATATATAAGTATAAGCGTATTGGTATAAGCCTATAATGTAAAAATGTGGGTGATTAAAATATGGGAAAATGAGAAACAGAAAAATAGAGCAATTAAAAAAGGAGCGTAAACTAGCTCACCGGAAAGTTATATATATATATAAGACAAAATGATGAGCAAAAATGTAAATTTAAAACTCTTACGAATTTTGTTTTTTAGAAAAAGTTTGAAAATATCCGCTCATATACTTCAAACTTTTAAACATCTTGCCTTTTAAAAAAATACTAAAGCAATACAAGAATTGGCTTTTTTTTTTTTCATTAAAAATTTTAGTTCATTAAAATAACATGATTTTTTTGAAAAGATTACATCAATCTCGCATAAAATACTCAAATATTTTGAAGATGGAATGATCAATGCATAGTATTTCTGAGCGCATAACTTCAAAAAATTAAAAAGTATTAACAAGGTGCATTCTTTTAAAAATATTTTCTCTTATGTTTGAATAAAAATTAAGTTCTTCCGAAAGTTCTTTTTTTCCTTTCTGAATTTGAAACATTCGTGGTTCCTTAAAAAAGAAAAATCCTGTATTGTTACTGATTTCCTCTATTTTCATATATATTTACATTATGGTGTTCATAGTGATCAACACTTTCAGAAATGCACTCTCAAAATTAACGAATTTTCTTTGTTTTTGATGAAATCACTTCCAAGAATATACCCCGAGCGAATATTTCGTCATTTTTTGGGGATGAATTTCGTCAAATGTAGCGAAATATTTCTTTATCCTAGTATCGTCAAATTGACAATCATTTTCGTAGTTTTGACAACATTAATTTCGTCACATTAACGAAGTAAAGTCATAAAGTAAAAAAGCTAAGTTTTGAAACTAAGCTTTTAAATCTTGATATAAAATTACAAAAATCATTTCACTAAATTTTACTAACCCTCAGCACCAGTAAGTTTATACATGCAACTCCTAAAATGCACAATTGGTTTACATCATGAAATAACTAACTGTTAAGTCTGGACTCAGATTAAAATAAAAATAGCAGTAACAAAAATAAAAATTCTTACCTCCAATTTGGAATAGAAGTTGCTCAAAAAAGGCAACAATAGAGCGAGTAGATTTTAAAATATACTAACACGCCCTTTTGTTGCCCATTTTGATTTTATCCATTGCGATAAACGAAGTCTTCTTAAAAATGTTGAACAATGAAAACGCTCATAATCACATGCATACCGCATAAACACATGAAAAGATCCAAAATATTTTTTCAGTCAATTTGATTAACTACGCAGAATCCTGGAATAATTCTTATTCAACTCTGTTCCTCGAAGAATTTTCAAATTGAAACAAAATGGCACACATAATAACGTCCTGCGGAATACGATTAAATAACATTCCAATGTGATGTTTTTTGTAAAGTAGCTATCCAAACGACGAAACACAGATGTCCTCTTTTCCATACTTAAGTATATTAATATATATCTTATACTTCATATACTTAAGGATCTCTTATACTTAAAGATGCAACTAAATGTTATTCCATTTACCTAACAAATACGCGTTTTAAAAACAAAGATACATAATTTTTACGACGAGCGACAGAAATATAAATCACAGAGAGTTATACAGCAACCTAAAGACCATCAAAACTTAGAAAGAATTATTGCAGCAGTAAAATCAAGTAGCAAATTTTTAAAAGAAGGAATTTTTCGACATTATATAAAAATAATTGAAGGGCTTGGGAGATGAAGGGGTTAAGCGACAAAACAGAAATTGCGAGTAGTTAAAGTTCAAATTTTTGTTGTAGCAGTTGGTTGCAGCTTTTTTGTTTTCTGGTTTTGTCCTTAGTGTGCATATGAAATCGGTCTAATGATATCTACTTTTTGATGTTCCAAGTTTTATTTGCTTATCAGTATCCATTACTTACCATTGTCCAGAGTGTTCATTTTTCAAAATGTAACTTAGCCCCATCATCCTCCAAGCCCTTCAATTATCATGTTATAATATTGACAAAACTGCACAGTTTGTCAATCCCCAAAAGATGTTGGATTG
>JAXGGA010025638.1:0-10350 GCA_038373865.1 Uloborus plumipes
TGAGAAGGGGAAACAGGGAAACCTTTTGGAAAGGGGGAAGGTTGGCCTAAAAATTTTCAAAAAGCTTTTTCCCATTTTTTAAAGGGGGGTTCTTTTTAAAAATTAAAAAAAAACCCCCTGTTTGGTTTTCTTTAAGGGAAAAAATTTTAAAAAAAGCGGGGGGGGCTGGGTTTTTGAAAAGGGTTCCCCCGCAGCGCTATGGAGTGGGGGACTTTTGATCAAATTTATACCCTGCCCAAAAAAAAGGGGGAAAACTGTTCTTTCCCAATTTTGAGAATAAGCTGTTTAATAAAAAAAACTGCATCTTTTTTAAAATTTGATTTTTTTTGTTCGGCATTTTTTTTTTTGGGGGCCAAAAACTTGATAAAAAAACCATAAAATATGCAGCAACCGGGAAGGGTTTTTTTCCCAGTGAGGGCCCAATTGCAAAAAAAGGGTTTTGTAGTTTAAAAATGGGGGAAATTTCTCTAGGGGGGCCCTTAAAACAAGTTTTCTCGCTTTTGGGGAAATAAGTTTTTTTTGGAAGAATTTTCTTTTCAAAACTTAAATTTCCCAAACCCAAAAAGTGATGCTAAACCTTTTTTTAAAACACCCAAAAAACAAAAAGGGAAAAGGGAATTTAAATTTTGGTAGGGGTTTGTATGTTGGGGGTTTGGTTTTGGGTTTCCACCCCCACGGGACCTCCCAAGGGGAAATTTCTGAAAGATTCTTTAGATGATTTGAATTTAAAAAAAATTTAAAAAAATTTCCAACACCCGGGGGGCAGGAAAAATTTTTTTTCCTTTGGGTTTTTTTGAAATTTTCATAAAATTTGGGGTGGAAGTACCCAAAATTTTAAACCCAAAAACAATTTTCTTATCCCCAAAAAAAACCCCTTTCCAAAATTTTTCCCCCAAAAAGGGGGGAAAATTCTGGGACCAGAAATCACCCCAAAATTGGTTTTAAAAAAAAAACAAAAAATGGGGGGAAAAAATTTAAAGGGGAAAAAGAAAAGGAAAAAAATTTTTCCATCCCCGGGAAAAGGGCTTTTAAGGGGCCTTGATGTTTTTTTAATTTGTTTGGGGTTAAAAAGCCCCCAATCTAGCTTTTACTGTTTTTGGGGTTTTTTAATTCAGGGCCAATTAAAAAAAAAATTCCTTCTAGGGGGGAATGGGGGGAAACGGTTTTAAATTAAAAACGGGCGGAAAAAGGGTTTACAAAAAAGGGTGGTTCATGTTTTAAATAAAGGTAATTTAAAAAACAAGGAAAACAATTGGGGTTTTTAAAAAAAACCCGGGGGTTTTTTGGTTTAGGGAATGGCCTATTATATAAAGCAAAGCCCTTTGGAAAAGGTTTTGGGAAAAAAGCCTTTTTTTCTGGGAAAAAATTGGGAAACCCAGGGGCCATTGGGTTGGGTTTAATTTATTTACAAAGTTTTCCCCGGTGCTTTTGAAAAATTTGGGGTTTACCAAGAAACCGGGTTCCCATATTTTCCCCCTTTATTCCCCAACCTTTTATTTTGGAAAAGGCTGAAATTTTAAATTTTTAATTTTTTTCAAAACAATCGGTGAAATTTTGTTTTTGGGTTTAAAAGGTGGGTTATTTTTTTTTTTGTTCCCTCCAAAACCCAAAAGTTGGGGAAATTTTAACCCACCCAGTTGGGCCTTTAATTTTGGTTAAAAATTTTTGGAAAAATTTTTAAAAAATTTAAGGTTTAGCCAAACAAAAAATTAAAAATTTTTTTTTTTTCCGTTCGGAAACAAAGGGGGCAAATCAGTTTAAATGGGCCCCAAAAACCTTTTTTTTTTTAATTTGGGGAGGGAAAAAAAATTTTGTAAAAAAAAACCCAAAAAAAATTTATTTTGGGTTTTGGCAAAAAAAAAAAAAGGGGAAAAAAAAAAAATCTTTACCCAAAAAAAAAAAAAAAAAGGGGAAAAAAATTTGCGGAAAAATTTGGGGGGAAAAAGGGGGCCTTTTTTTTTATTTTTCTCAAACTTTTTTTTTTTGGGGGCCCCTTTTTTTTGTGGGTTTTCTTTTTTTAAAGTGCTAAAGGAAAAAAAAAGGCCCTGTTATTATTTGGGTTTGAAAACCTTTTTAAGGTTTTTTTTTTTCTTTTTTTTTTATTTTTTTTTCTTATAACAAGGGGGAAAAAGGTTCCCCTTTTAAATTTCAACCAAACTTTTTCCTTCCCTATAAAAACCCCTTTTTTTTTTTAAAAAAATTTCCCCCAAACTTTTCCCTTTTTATAAAAAAATTTAAAAAATAAAAAAAAAAAAAATTTTAAAAAAATTTCCCCACAATATAAAAAATTTTCCTTTTCCTTAGCACAAAGATTTAAAAACCAGTCTGGGGTTTGGGAATAAAGGGGTTTGGGGTCAAAATTTTGGGCCAATTTTTTTGGTTTTTTTGGGGTAGTTTAACCGGGTTGCCCCAAATTTTAATTTTGTTTTTTTCTGGGGCCATTTTTTTCCTAAAAAAAAAAATTTGTTTTTAATTTTACTGATATCTTTTGTGGGGGGGAAGGGGGATAAAAAATTTCAGGTTTTTTGCAAAAAACCCTGTTTGGGCTGGGGGTGTTATAAAAACTTAAAAAGGCATTTTTGGGTTTTCCCCATTTAAAATTGGGGAAAACCCCGGGGGAAAAATTTTAAAGGGGGGGAACTTACCCAAAAAATCACTTTTTTTTAGGGGCTTTTCTTTTTGCAGCTATTTTTTCGGGCCTTCAGAAAGGGGGAAGTAGCGTTTTTAAATTTGGGGAACTTTTTTTTGGGCAAAAAACCAGGGGACACAGCCCCCCCCCTTTGTAAAAAAACCAAAAAATCCCCCAATTTATTTGGGAATTTTTTCCTTTAAAAGCGGGGGCATCCTCCAAAGTTTTGTTTTTTTCACAAAAGGGGCAATTTTTTAACCCCCCACCGGGGTTTTTAAAAACCCCCAATTCTTTTTATGTAAAAACCTTTTTTTTAACATGAACCAGGTTTAGGTATCTAAAAAAAAACGCTTTAAAAATTTTTTAAACCCCCCCCCCAGTAAAATCTCTAGAAGGATCTTTTCTAAAATTGTGGGCGTGAGGAGGAAATTTTTATTAACCAACACCCACTGTAATGGCTAGGAATTGCTGGGTTCTTGTTACTCAATCATTAAATATCATTAAAACATCAAGGGCACCCAACGCACCCCTCCCCTCAGCTTCTCTTGTATGGAAAATTTTCTTTGCTTTCTTCATTCTTTTCCACACTTGTGTTTTCTTTAACCATTGGAGTAGATACTGGTCTAGAATTTTCCATTTGGAACTTCTGAAGGATTCTTTTGGCATAAGATTGTTGATTAATTTTGATACTACCATCCTTAAACTGATGAATTTCAAGACCAAGGAAATAATTTGCCTGCCTGGATGTGATTTTGAATTTTGACTTCAAATCATCTATGAATCTTTCAGATTCTTGTAGGTCAGTGGATGCAACTAATCCATCATCAACATACAAACATACAATTAACTTCTTTCCATTTTTGTTTCTGATGTATAAACAAGGATCAGCATCACTTGGTTTGAATTCAAGTTTTGACAGAAATTCTTCAAAATACTTATTCCAACAGCGAGAAGCTTGTTTAAGGCCATAGAGACTGCGCTTTAATCTACAGACTTTAGCAGTGCCATCACTGTAACCTTCTGGTTGCTGCATATATATGGTTTCATCAAGTTTGCCATATAAAAATGCCGAACAAACATCAAATTGAATAAGATGCAGTTTTTCATTAGCAGCTATGCTCAAAATTGAACGAACAGTTCCCATTTTTGTGACAGGGCTATAAGTTTGATCATAGTCGACTCCATAGCGCTGCGAAAACCCTTTACATACTAGCCTCGCTTTGTATTTATCTATAGAACCATCAGGATTTCTTTTAATTTTATAGACCCATTTACATGGAATAGCTTTAGAATTCTTAGGCAACTCTTCAAAGGTCCATGTTTCATTCTCAGTTAATGAAGACATCTCTAAATCCATTGCACTTTTCCAATTTTTCTTTTGGTTGGATTCAGTAGCTTCCTCGAAAGTTGTGGGCTCTTCAAAATCAGCAATAAAAGCTTCGGCCATCATTATGTAGTCTTCATAATGCTTAGGTTTTCTTAAGTCTGTTCTATCTCTCAACTTCCTGGATTCTGATTCGTTGCTCGATTCTATATCAATATTTTCCTCTTCTGACTCATACTGAAATTCTTCTTCATTTGGATTATCTTCTAACTTTCCCTGATTTTCAGATTCTAACTTTCCCTGATTTTCAGATTCTAACTTTCCCTGATTTTCAGATTTAGAAGCCTTAATACTTTCATTTTCATCTGTAATAGGAAATTGGACAACTTTTCCACAGTGCAAGATTTTCTCATCAAATTTCACATCTCTTGAAAATATAACACTGTTTGTTTTTGGAACCCAAAGACGAAATCTTTCATCTCCATCATATCCTATCAGATAGGCTTTAGTGGCTTTGTTATCCATTTTTCTCCTTCTTTGTTTGGGTACATGGGCATAGCATACTGACCCAATAATTTTCAAGTGATTAATTCTTGGCTTCTTTCCTGTCCACAGTTCATAAGGGCTCACATTTTTAATTGACGACTTTCCAGTCCTGTTTAATATGTATGCAGAAGTATTGATAAGTTCAGCCCATAGTGCTGGAGGCATCTCTAAATTAGGATTGGAATTTTTCAATGTTCTTGCCATTTCAACAAGGGTACGGTTTTCTCTCTCGCTCAAACCATTCTGCTGCGGGGTATACGGGGCTGACAATCTTGAAATAATTCCCATTTTCTTTAAGATAGCTTTTACTTCTCTGTTATCGAATTCTCCTCCATTGTCAGTGATGATTTCTTTAACATGATGACCAAAATTGATAGCATAGGCTAAAAATTCTTTGAGAGCATCAGTAACATCAGACTTTTGTTTTAAGAAATAAACACAGCGAAACTTTGTAAACTGGTCTTTGAATACAACAAAGTATTGAAACTTCCTGAAGGACTCATTAAACGGACCACACACATCTGCAGAAATCAGTTCTCCTGGTGAAGAGCAATTTTTTCTGGATCCAAAACTTAATCTGTGAGATTTTCCATATATACATGCTTCACACAATGTGTCTTGAACACTGACCTTAATGTTCAACACATCATTTAAAAGAGATTTCACATGGCGTTTATCCTGGTGACCCCAACGTTCATGGTAGAGCTGCAGTAATGACTCATCTGAGGTAGCTAAATTCACTTCAATAGGTTCTTTTTGAATCACAACTTTCATATCAGCCTTGAAAAGTCCCCTTCCTCTACTTCGAGTGCCGTGCAAAACACACACATCATCAATCTTCAACCAACATTCAGTTGCAGTCGACTCGAAACGGCTATTACTGTATCTATCATGAGTGGCGAGTACAGAAAATAAATTCTTGCTTATTTCTGGAACATACCACACGTCTTTCAATTCCTTGAACTGCTTCTTGCCATTAAACACAGTGATGATCTGAAGTGTACCTTTACCAAGGGCTGGAAGAACCTTTCCGTTAGCTGCGGCAACTCCATGAGGAGACTCGAATTTTTCAAAATCAATATAATTCTTGTTATCCATAGTGATGTGTCTGGATGCTCCATTGTCGATGTACCAACCATCTGAAAAGATCTCTGAGGCATATACTTCTTCATCAACTGACATCAGACCTAGGGTAGTTGCTGTACAAGAATTTGCTGCTTTTCTAAAATCAGTAGGCTTCGGTGGCCTTCCATCAGCAATCCACTTGGGACACGATTTGACCCAGTGGCCTTTTTGATGACAATAATTACAATTATTTGATTTTCTTTTAAAAACAATCTGCTTGCCTTTTTTATCCTTTGCAACAAGGGCTTCCTGTTCACTTGGGACATCTTTTTCACGACTTTTAAATTCCCTTTCATAAGAACATAATTGAGTTGTGAGTTCATCTACAGTTCTTTTGTCTTCTCCTAATAGTAACCAACTGGACTTAAATGATATGAAATCACTTGGTAGTATGTCCAAAATCTTACAGTTCAATAGCAATTCTGGCAATACAGATTCATTTTTATTCTGTAATCCAGAGTTCAGCTCATTCCACAGATTCTTCAGCCTGGAGAGATGAGCGGCGATGTCTTCCCCATAGTTCCACTTGAATTGAAAAAACTGCATACATATATTGTACAATTGGTTCTCCGACGATGCTTCATACAATTTATGCAGTTCCAACCAAATTTCACGAGCGGTTTCAAAGCGCATTACCTTCTGCAGCGTTTCTTCAGTCATTGAGTTTGTCAACACAACCATAGCATTGTTGTTAGCTTTTTTAAAGTCCTTAATGTCCTCCTCGTACTTCGTACGAATAGCTGCAGCAGCTTCCGCGTCAGGGACATGGGGTTTAACTAAACTCCCTTGGACGACCTCTAATGCTCCTGCATGGCAATTTAGGATGAACTTAACTCTATATTTCCACACTTGCCAATCACTCTCACCAGCCAGAGGCTTTATTTGCACTTTAGCCGTATCCATGACTTAGCGATTGGCGCAGTTAGGCCTAATGCGTCGAAAAAGGGGAACTTCTTGCTTATCGCTTTATCATTACTTACTGCATCGTGGCGCAGTGAAGCGATATTCAGCCCATAACCTAATACATTTCTTGGTTATTTATTGTAAGATTTTAAGCATAATACTATTTACAAACTGTAATAAGGAACATCCAAGCAGTGCAGGACTCGCACATGTTCACAATGTCAACAACAACTCTTCGTTGTGACCGTTGCCATACAAAAACACTAAATTACATATTTTCTTCTAACACCATTAATATCAATAATCTTAACACAAAGAAGTTTAGCTCAGTTATTTAACACTTTCAATTTTACATGAGGTTTAGCATTTTGTATCTGCATTTACCTTTATGCATTGAAAATCTGTTTTCCAATAGAAACGTTGCCCAAGGCATTAATAAATTTAAAATTTATTTTTCTAACACAAGCGTTTATTTCAAACACTGAATCAGAAGTCAATTAAAAATGATCTTCAAAAATACCCTCTTTCGAAAATGTCTTATTTTAACTAAATGATCTTTTTTCCACAGTAAAATTAAATAATGAACAAAAAACACTTGAACTTCAGACTTGGTCACAAAAAAAAAACATTAAAATCCTGCCATTACAATATTTTTGCTAACCCCTGTTTTGGAGCCAATGATTTAGATGTATGCAGCAATTGCGTAGCACATCAAAATCATATTAAACGGTTAATCTAAAAATAAAAAAATCTATTCAATCAATTTTACTTCAACCAATTGGACAAAACTAAAAAAGTTCTCACCTTCAACTTCTGGAGAACGTCGATTGTGCTTCACACCCAGCCTCTTCAGCTCAGATTTCAAAATTAAATCATCATCATCGGAGCTGCTTTCGCTCGAAAGTGACGACACTCTTTTCCTCTTTGGACTCGGAGATGAGTTTGGAGATTCCGTTTCCTCCTCATCTGACGAATCGGAGGATTCACTTCTGTCCTCCTCTGACGAAGGCGATGGGGTTCTTTTCCTCTTTCTTCCCCTCAATTTTCTCTGCGACATTTCTCTCGATTTTGCCTTTTCGCAAGTAGATCTTTTCTTCTGTCTTTCCTAAAACCATAAAGATCCCTGATTAAAACAAGTTGTGGTAACCAGTAGGGATGCATCGATTAATCGGCCGATTATTTATAATCTGGCCGATTTATCGGTGAAAAAAAACCTTTGCAACCTTTTTCGTGGGTCGATATTTTCTCCTTTAGTGCAGTGCTTTTAGGTAACCTCACAATTTTTACACAGAGTAAAAATCTTGAATGAAGTGAAGACCAATGTTTAAAAATAAAAAAACATAAAAATGCTCTAAAATTAGCTTTTTCACCATGGCATCTTCCCTATTTTTTTTAAATAAACAATAATAGGGAAACTTGCTCAAAGAAATTTTATGAAATTATTTATTGAAAATTACGAAATCAGAGAAAAATGATTAGTCACTCAGAAAAATTAGTAATTATTCTTACAATCGAAATTATGAAAGAAAAAAAGTGATGTAGAAATTAGTTTCTAATTTCAAAACAAAAGAAAATGTCCGGAACATTAAAGTCACCAAAGTGAACTTTAAGGCTTCATTTTGGGAAAATTTTCAAGTTAGGATCCGCCACCCCCACCCAAACACATTCTATCCATCCACTAACCACAAAGAAAGTCTTGAATTAGCATTATTAAGATATTAAGAATCCAGTTTTGAAAAATTACTTTACATCAGAAAAGACAGCCTTAAATTGTATTTTTCGGACTTCAATTTTTTATAAAATCCAAGAATAGTCCGTCAAATGTTCCTTTAAATTCACAAAAGAAAATCTAAAATTGAATTTTTAGGGCTTTATCAATTCAAAACAAATTACCCAGGAAAACTGTCGAACCCTTTTCTTCCTTCGTAAGTCAAACACACATTGCCTCAAACAAGAATTTCAAAGCCTCAAATTTGCAAAAGTTCCTGGGGTAAACCCTCAAACCTTCAGTCCTTCATTTCAAAAACACCAGTTTCAGAATTGGGGGAGGGGGGGGGGGGTCCCTTAACTTTAACATCACAGAACAACATCCTTTTTTGTGTTCCTCCTTGTTTCCCAAGCTTCAATAACACTACTCCAATACTCCATTACAATTCCAATGTATTTAATCTTTTACCACCAAGGGACGTGTGAAAAAAATTAGAAAGATTACAAGAGTCACATATATTTGTCAAAATAGGCAAAGAAGGCAGAACACAGAAGGTATAGAGCAAGGAATGCTTGCAGCATTTTAATTCATTTCAAAGGGAAAGATAGTTTCAGATCCTTCATTTCGAAATGACCGATGTCCTTCAATGCAGTATAAGTCGGTTTCCCTGTGCTTGGTATCACAATACCTCCTAATACTGTATTCCTTCAATACAGCTACTTTTTCTTTGCGAATAAAGCTCTTGTGCAAAACAAAAATGTAGAGAGGACCCTTGCTAGTAAAAATAAGTTTTCTGTTCCTCTTTAAACTTTGTTTTCATCTAGTTGGGAACTATTTCTTGGCCACTAAAATATCTTCGATGGGCCACTGGTGACTCGTCACACATTGGAGACACATAATTTCGAGAAATGAGACCCACAGAAGCCTCTGTTCTTTAAGTCATTCAAAAAGCTTTTGTCTCATCATTTATAAGCCCTTGTGTGATAAAAAATGCACAATACTGGGAATTAACTTTGCTTGCCTTTGTCCCGGTTTGAACGGGACAGAACCAGTTTTCAGACAAAATTCCTGTGTCTCAGCCAGCTTACTTCATGTCCCGGAAGAAATGAAATGTAATTACAGACTAGCAAAAAGTTTCAAAATGATTACAAATACTTTTCTGTTTCAATGCCTTAGCTACAAAATGTACATTTAAATATTATAATTGAAATGAATCTCAGTATAAAAAAAAACACAATTTTGAAAAGAACCTTGTCGGACCTCGCCCTTAAAGTTACAAGCTTGATTAAATTTTTTTAAGCAGAGGTAACCAATTAGAGTATGGTGCAAAGAACATGACGCAGACTGTGAGATTAAAATATTTTGGTGGAGTTAGTTTCTTAGAAAAAAGGCTGTTTGGTATATAGGGTGGTGGGGACTTGTTCTTCAGGGGGGGGAGCAGCCGTTAATAAAAATAGATACTAAACAATTTACTGTTTCTAGGAAGTAACAACAATTGAAACAAACAAGAAGTGTGCAATTATGCATTAAATGCAATATTTTGTTAATTACAGCAAATTCAATATCAATAAGCCTCAAGAAATCACAATCTAGTTCAGAGTGAAATACCAAATCGGTAGGTATGCTAATTTGACTTCTTATTGCATCAAATAAACACAAATAATTGTCTAGTATCATCTAGGTAGTTAAATAATAAGTAAAGTTTCACCTTTATTTCTCGTGGATTGTCCTCTTCATCTACAACCGAGTTACTTCTTGTCCTGGCCAAAAGTTCTTCTAGTTTCTTCATGGGAGACAATTTAGCTCTTTTTATTCTTTGCTCAATAAGCTCTTCCGTTTCTAAAATGTCATGACAAAATATCCTTATCATTTGCCATCCACTAGTTTAGTTGGTTAAAATTTCAAAAGATACTCTGCTGAAAACAATGAACTTACCTGCAACGAGAAGAATAACTGCCTCATGCCAGCCAGAACCGTCACCATCAGGCGATTTGCAAAATACTTCATAAGCCCGACCCGCTTCCACAAATGAATCCAACTTGAAATTTTTTATGTCCTCTATTGGCACAATTGCTTTTACTTTATCGGTGAGAAACTGAACTAACGCGTACATCT
>JAXGGA010025639.1:0-10349 GCA_038373865.1 Uloborus plumipes
GGGGTATATTTTTAAAGAATAATATTTGAAAAATTTTTTTCGGCCAATTAATGGGCCGTTTTTAACCGATTTTAATAACGCAAAGGCCCGATTAATGGGTATTTGCCAAATTAATGGGTGCTTTCCCTATTTGACAGCATGATACAAAAAATAGTTAAACGATTCGTGAAGAATAAACAAAATTCAATAGCAATAGCAATAATAAAAAAATAAGGTTTTAACAAATCTCATTGAGGTGAAATTTTACTTGAGTATGTCAGCTTATGCAATTATAAAAAATAAGGCTGCTAAAAATATGAGCTATTCTTATTTATTAGACACTTTGTTGTACTTTATTCTTTCAATTTTGGCAATTTTTAAAGAAACCAGTTCATTAAACGTTGTAATACAAAAGTTGATTATTTTACAAAATGTATTAGGTTGTAACTTACTAATAAAAAAAAACTTATGCTTGGAATGCAGAAAGTTTTGACTTGTAAATCTGAGATTTAAAAGTGTCCAGCATAACTCAACAAAAAGCCTTAAACTTTTGACAGTGAATTGCAACTTTGGGATTCAGATAAAGAGCATGTTCGACTTATATCCTCTATGCATTTATCTTTACAAATGCAAGATAGTGTTTACAATAGTCATTAAATTTACCTTCCAGGCTGCTTGTTACCAAATAAAGAGTTTATTTTTAATAATTTTAACATTATTATTACATTTAGTTATCTAAAAATATTTTACCATTATGAAAACATCTTTCTTTTTAACCTTTTGGATCCGGGCTGTTCATATAGAAAATTTTCTTTCGACCCAAGTGGTACAACAGTTTAATCACAGATTTCTTTTCCATTAAAAAGAGAAGGTATAAACTGTCGTACCAGACGTATGAAACCTTGAAAAAAATCCCCGGCTCCAAAGGGTTCGAGTGAAAATTTTAACCCTGTCCTCTAAAGAAAAAACTTATGGTACAACATGTGTACCGCCCGGTTCCTAGAGGTGAATCCAATAACTGTAATATTGCAAATTGTGTTCAACCGTTATTTAAATTTGTTAAATGAAATTTTACTAATTTAACAGTAGGGAATTTCCGAAAAATGTTGCAATAACATAAGTGTACCTAAATAACATTTTTGTGGGTTTATTAGTTTGTGATTAAAATTTAATTTTTATGATTCTACTAAATGATTAATTAAAAAAATCCTTTAATGAATAACAGTGTGTAAAAAATCATGATTAGAAAAAAAAACAGATTTATTTGATTCAAAGCATTTTTCTGTATTTAAATTTGAATTTTTAAAAAAGAATTTAAAAACGACTTAAATTTTTGTTATGAATTACTTTACAGTTATAAATATAATTAACTTGATGTTCAAAAAAATTCACAACTATTATATTTTGAGTGACACTTCACCAATAAGCTTTTATAACATGATGCAAAATAAATTTAATGCAATTGCATATGATTCAAATCAAATTTAACATAGATGGCATAGTAGTGCACTATCTATAGTCTGTGGGCCGAAGGCAGAAAAGATGCTTAGAAACATGGTTTCGTTTGCCAACTTCGGGGACTACGAAATGCGATATTTTTCTGAATCCTTAGATACAGATGAAAAAAACACTATGTTCCCGAAAAAATATTGTCTCATTAGTTTTTTACAGGCCATTAAAGATAGATGGCAAAATATGCGAAAATGGAATTCTAGGGGCGGATAATTACGTTAAATATCATATATATGTGTCTGTCTCTGCCTATATATTTATATGTACATATAGATGGATATATAGATACTGTTTGATATTCTTTTCGGCGACCTTCCTCGAATTCGCGCATGCGTCAGGTCTCAACCGATTTTATGAAACAGGGGGTGATTGTGATAAGAGAGATAAGGAATGAGAAGGGATTTTTCTTTGTTTTGTTTTGTTTTTCGTTACATTCGTATATTTAAGGTGTTGATTTGTGTTGGTGTTTTTTTTTCTCTTCCTTACCATTTCTATAAAAATAAAATAATATCGGAGTACGTGAAAATGCTGCTATCGTGCATTTTCGTAATCGAGCCGTCTCCCTTTTTAAAATAGAACCATTCAACGTTGCTTGACAAAAATAGAGAGTTTTTCCGAAATTTCTCGTTTTTTCACAATATACACCTGGAAAATTATTGAAAATTCGACAAATATGTGTAGAAACACTGTTATACGAAGTTTGTTTAGCTTGAATTTTTATTTTAAACCAATTTTTCCCACCATTTCCGCGATTTTTCGAAAAACCCAAAATTTGCTTCCCCCTCAACCCACCTTTAGTTCACCCCCCAGGGTCGGGGACTTTCAGTATATTAACTTACTAACTACCCCTAACAATATTCTGTAGTCAAGTACTCTCGCATATTCCATGCATTCTATAATGTATTCATTGACTGGATTATATAGGGCCATTAACGAAACAACGAGATTAAGAACAAGCGGAAATGTGGATTGATACGTTTTTGTGATTTTCTTAGTAACTGAATCACAAAAGACGTGAAGTAAGTATCTTATGACTTATTAATATATTTTGCAACATAAAATCGTATGAAAAAGAAAAACTAGGGTAGAAAACCTGTTTATTGAAATTTTAAATTGCAAATATTTTGTGCAACAGCGCCACCTAGAGACAATTTTTGTTGTGAATGAGCCAACAGGCTAAGGAATGTAGTCCCTATTTCAGTTACTAACTAAAACTTAATGAGACAAGGTCTGCTTGGGAACATTGGATTTTTCGATTGAGTACATCACTATTAGTTGATTTCAAGCAAGTTCCCGTAGTCCCTAAAATTGGTAAACGAACTTGAACGATATCGGTGCTTGGCCCACAGACTATAGGTCCTGTCATGATCTTAATGGTTTCATTTAAAATTTTAAATTACATTTATTAAAGCACATCATAAAATATGCATTACTTTTAAAAGCGCAAAATTGATGGAAAAAGTCACGAATCATATTTGGCGACGATTGACGTCGTTCAAAACACTTATTCGTGGTAACAAATCAGTCCCTTATATACAAGGGCGGATCCAGAAATGTTCCAAGGGAAGGTCGATTGAGTTTTTTTTCTTTATTGCCCATTTTTTCTCCATGCACCCTTGTTAACACATGTTGGTTACAAATGTTTTGGTCTTCCATTTCGAAAAATTTCCAGATCAGAGCTCCGAATCCTCACCCTTTCTCTTAATATCATCAAAAATCAACTAAAACTGCCTTTTTTGAACTTCAAAATCTAAGAACCGCTATGGAAGAGGCCCTCAAGGGACTTGTATCCGCCCTTGCTTATACGAGTATATCCTATATGTATTTACACAAGCTATTTCAAATTTTTCCAGGGGAGCGGGGGCAAACACTGCATATACAATGTAAATTGCACCAAAAATGACAAAAACCACGACCGCTTATATGTAAATTGATTTTTCAAAGCCGGGAAGAGGAGGAATTGACTCCCTCCCCCCTCCCCCAAATGACAGGCCTGTGATTTTATAAGTATTGGTTTTCTGAAAAACAGTAATAGTTAATTTATGTTCTAGAAATATAGCAGTAACAAAAAATGTCTAAACTGGTTCTCTCCTACACTAACTCCTTTCACGACTGCAAGTTATGTAGCAAAAACAATAAACACTCAATTTTATAAGATTTAATTAAAATTTTGAAAAATCAAACGTTATTCAAAATAGCAGCGTAAAAAACGCAATACTACCGTATTTTTCGCCGTGTAAGACACCCAATTTTAAATTAAATCCCCCAATTTTAATTAATCTTAAATTTATGCCGTATAAGACGGTGCGTCTTATACGGCAAAAAATACGGTATACAACAATGTCGTTCCACTAAAAGTTACTCTTTGTGAAAGATCACAAAAAGTTGATATCAAGCCATAAAAGACAGCGACGCGAAACGAAACCGCGCGAACTGGCGCTCTTTGATCAAAAATAAAGAATGAGAATATCTGAAACGCCTGGCGGATTGATACAATGTTCGATTTTGATTTTAAATTAAGTCACACAGCGAAAAAAGTGAGTGATTCAAAACGTATTAATATATTTTGAAATGTAAAATCGAGTAAAAAAGTAAAATTATGGTTGAAAAACTGTTTATTAAAATTTTAGATTGCAAATATTTTGTGCAATAGCGCCACCTAGGGACAACGTCTCTAGTGAAAGAGTGACCAGGCCAAGGAAAAGAGTTCGTGTTTCAATTACTAATTAAAAACTTAATGAGACAAGTTCCGCTTGGGAACATTGGATTTTTCGATTGAGTACATCAATATTAATAGATTTCAAGCAAGTTCTCGTAGTCCCTAAGATTGGTAAACAAACCTGAAAGATATTTGCACTTGGCCCACAGACTACTATATCAATAAAAATGAGTGAATGCTTGTATGTTTGTTTGTATACTTGTTCTCTATACAAATCTACAGTTTGCGTCAGATTTTCATCAAACTTGACACAGAGGTTCCTTGATGCCCTAGAATTCTCAAAGGCGGGGTCTTGAAATTTTAAAAAATCTAAAAAACCCAAATTCAAGTTTTTTGTCAAAAAATGACCCTTTTATAGGAATCTAGCCTATTATTAGGCCTATTTTTTTTAATCGACATGAGCCTTTAGGTTACAAATTGATAAAATTTATGGTAATTAAATATTAGCATTTTCCAACAAAGATTAAAATTAAAACAATGAATTTTCATTTTAAGGCTCACCCCCGCTCACCTATTTCATTTTAGCATGAAATAAGTCAAAAACAATTATAATTCATGCTCTTATTTGGCACAAAATATGTATGATACAGAATTTTTTTTTCTTATCCCTTCTATCAGAGGAATTATGCAAAAACATGGATTAAAAGCCTTACACATGTTTCGCTTTTAGCTGGTGAACTTTCCGTGATAATTAAGTTCTTTTGGGAGTTTGTTGTACCTGGAACTTTTTGTACAACCATGTGGACTGAATGTTGCAATAATAAAATGGCCTTTAAAATCAGAAAATGGCCTTTCTAGGCCTATATTTGAAATCGACATGAACTTTTAAGCATACAACTTGATAAAATTGCGGATATTTAATTCTAATTTTTGCGAGCTTTTTTTAGTCCTCTAATAGGAATTCCTCTAATAGGAATTATGCAAAAATGTAAATTTGAAACCTCATACTTTTTCGATTTTACTTGATGCTTTTTTTTTTTTGAGAACTTTCCGTGAATCCTGAGTCAATTAAGTACTCCGGAGTGGATTTGATTTGAGGTCTCCCTGTTTCTCCCACGGACAGCTCCATGTATGTTGCCTGCTCGAGAGTAGGTTCACCCAAAAATTTATTTGTTCTTGCGCCTGAAGGTGAAACTAAGAACGTTGTTTATGAACAAGTTTTGCGTTAAATTTTTATTAGAATTTTTTGAGAAGCTAGTTTTATATTAAAAAGCACCCGGGCAACGCCGGGTATAAAGCTAGTAAATAAATCAAAACAGGAAAATAAACAATTTGGCTTTTACCACATTCCTTTTATAATCTTCCATATAGGCTGACTTCTTTTGCATTGAAAATTGCTTTTATGAATAAAGATGGAATTTTAAAATAAAACAGCTACCCATTTTTATTTGCCCACTTTTTGGTTAGAGTATTATTTACTGTTTATGTAGCTTTTTTTCTTTGTAATTTCTTTCTGAGTACAAGCTTTAAATTTCTTTGCAACAATTCATTTTTTAAGCAAAATTAATTTTAAATTTCCTTTTTTCAATTGTTACCAAAATGCACACATTATAGAAAAACAGGCATATTTTTTAGAATTTTTCTGCACACCTATTATTATTTTTAGCTTAGTTATTAGCTAGTCCTTATGTTTTCAGCTAGTCCTTATGTTTTTAGCTAGTCCTTATGTTTTCATTGACAAAAAGTTCTGAATACAGTGTATACTAATATAAAAAAAAATATCTACTAATTTAAAAGTTTCCTTTAACAAAAATTTTTTAGGCTGTGTAAGTAGAGAGAATTTGAATAGATGAAAATGATAAAAGTGAGGATAAAACCCTAGGGACAAAATAATTATAATGAAGAAAGACTAAGTACTGACTAAGAAAAATTCAGAATAAATGAAATTTAAAATTTTCTTTAAGTTAAAAAAAGATTTAAATCAACTTTTTTTATTCAGTTGATTTAAATCATTGACATTCTGAAGAATAATATAATCAAATTATGTAGTAATTCTATATATTTTTTTCATTGTAATAAATTATACATATCAAATATATATAAAATCAGTGAATTTTCATTTTATCCAATTTTGTCTATTTTGTCCAATACGAAAAAGTGAGCAGTGAGCACGGTACCAACCCTGTAAATAAAAATTTTGTTTTTATTATAAACTTTTCTTCTTTTGTTTTGTAGATATTTTTTTTGAGCTTTTGTCTCTAAACAATATGGGAGACAGTAACTAAAGCACAATTAATTATGCCTTATGAACCTGATTCTTGTTATGATGCATGATAACTGGATCCGCTTGGATGAGGGGAGAGAACTATATCTCCCAGCAGTGGACTGTATATAGATGAGTCGCAGTTCCAGCAAACATATTTATTGCTCTTCACACATTAAGATACAATACTGCATGGAAAGAGAGAGACAGAGAGCCCTATGGCTTTCTTCGTTGGGATATCAAAGGCGACTGGTGAGGGAAGGCAAGCAACCTGATCCCCGCACCGAGAGAGGGGTAGGTGTCACTTGGCGAAGCCAAGTCCCCATACTGGCGACTTATCGCTCTCATACGCAGCAAGGCAAGAACAATAACCTTTTACCAAAAGTGCCACACACTTTATTTTTGAGATTTAAACACTGTTTATAGTGACAGTATAGGGTTTTTGTGTTTTCCTTGTCCAGGGTTGCCACAGGAAAAATTCAATAAAAAAGTAGCAAAAGTAGCATAAATATATTAAAAAAGTTGCAAAAAAGTAGCCTAAAAATTTCAAAAAAGTAGCTCGTGGAATTAAAAATGTTGTAAAGAAAAAAAAATACATTCATATTATTAGCTAAATGTAGTAATAAACAAACTGGGTTGAAAAATCATACAGTAGCAAAAAATCTACACCTTCATTCTTAATGGATGTAAAATGAATGTGCTAATACAAATGAAAAAAGATAAAACTTTTGCTACAACTTATGAAAAAAGGAAGTTGATATTTTATTTTCCACTATTAGAACTAATTTCATTCAATTAGCTTAATTTTTGTTCAGTAAAAAGTTTAATTTTTCTTTATATTTAATGCGCTCTCTCTTTTTCCAAGAGCTTTAGGGCCGAATTCAAGTGAAACACCATTGCAATCGCTTCGACGCGATCGCAATTGCAATCACTACTGGAAGTCGAATTACGATAGAATAGCATTTCGTAGCGATTGTAACGTTTCACTTGAATCCAAATTTAGGAATTTGCGATTGCATTGGTGAGTTGCGATCGTCTGTGTTTCATTTGAATTCCTGCCTTAAACTACTTTCTATGATAACCTGAACTATTTTCATAAGACTACAAGGAAAAATAATCAATGTAAAGTAATTGTCAAGAAAACACTGCAAATAGCTATTACAAGAAAAAGAATGCAATATCAGCATAAAAATTTTAAAGTCTTCTGTTACAAGAATTAGCTTTATAAATTTCTCGGCTGTAATAGCTAGGCCTTTAAAAACACGGCAGCACTTTTAATGAGTACTGCGTACTTTTGCCTGTAACTTGGTTTTCCAGTTTAATCTTTTCTTCTACTTTTTTAACTACCTTTCTCAAATCAGCCTTTTTTTGGGGGGGGGGGGGGGGAGGCACTTTCATTTCTGTTAACATTTTATTTTATTTCATAACCTAAGGCATTTTTTTATCCTATCTGGTACCAATGTAAGGCTAATTTCAGAACGTTAAATGCTGATACGATTTCGATCAGAACAACTATAATAGAAAATTATGATGAATATTGCAAAGAAGTAACACTCAAATTTTATTTTTTTCATTTTTTTGAGATTGAGAGCTCTTTCCAGGCACTCTCGCACGGAATAGTTTTGCTTTAGTTTGATATTATAAATTCATATTTCTCAAACAATATCCACATAAAGATTCCACTAACTGACAGCAGGGCCGGACTGGGTGGTCGAAAGGGCGTGGGAAGGCTGAGTCGAAGGGCGCCAATTTAGCCTCCACAGTACTTTAAGAATTTAAAACGGACATTTCAAAAAACCCCGTGAATACAGAAGACTGTTTTTTTTTAATTATTATTTATTTATTTAGAATTCATTATTATTTTTTAAAGATTTTAAAATCTTACCTTTAATTCCATGATATTACAATAGGAACTTTCAATTGGATTTTTCTCTTCACACGTGCTTCATTAGAAAACATCAGTTAGGGCGGAAATTAATATTTACACTGGAAGTAATGTCCGCGAAACTAAAATATCCATTCTGATATGACACTTTTAATCTTGGTACACAGGGTCGCCGAGAGAGGGGGGCAGCAGGGGCAAAATCCCCGGGGCCCGGCCCAAGAGGGAGCCCGAGATGCGAGTTTTTTTAAAAAAGGACAGTTTTTTGGTTAACTGAACTTCATTTTTGTGTAGGCAAAGCAAAAACATCTCCCATCTACATGTGTCCACAGCAACGCAACGAGTGCTTGTAGCCCAATGCCTTAGGGGACTATCTTCTGTAGTACTTACCAGGCATTTCTTACGTGTACAATGGAAAGTTTTAATGAACTTTCAAAGTGAAGAATAACGCTTTTAATAGTCAAGAAATGTAATTTTTTTCAAAGGATTTTAAAACACGTACATGTGTAATTTATGTAAATACGTATTATTAATTTTGTGAAGTAGTGATAGAATTATTAATAGTTATTAGTAAATTGAAGTAGGAATTTTTTTTGTAAATTTGTGTTATGTATTTCTGATTTATTTTATACGCATTTTTATCATAGCATACTTAAGTACAGCACACGAGCAGATTATAAAAATATGAAACACACAAAAATATAAAATTGGAAGAAAAATTAGCAAATACGAAATACTGTTATTTTTCTTCTCTGCACCGAACGTAAGTTGCCTTAGTTTTGAAGATTTTTTTTGGAAGGGGGGGGGGGGGGGGCGCATGTCAGTACTTTGCCCCGGGGCCCCGGTAAACCTCTCGGCGGCCCTGTTGGTACATGCAGATATTGCTCTTCTGTTGTCTCTTCTATTTATGCTCATTTATATTTTTTGAAACACGTGATTCAATGTTTAAAAATAAATTGCAAGCGAAAACACATTACTATATGCCAAAAATGTAATGATGGGATGAACTTTGTTTGGCCTGCTTTCCAAAGTTTTACTCTTAATTATTTTCTTAGGAGGGTAAGTTAAAATTTTGAAATTTATGTAGTGCATTGGACCGTTGTCCTATTTGTAGGACAGTCTGTATTTGAAAAAAATAAAAAAGACAATTTCAAAATTTTTGTTTTATATGTCTAAGCACCTCCTAGTAATAACATAAATGCAATTTTAAATTTTTTTGATGACTCGTTCTATAAGTGGTCAAATATGAGTTAAGCAAAAACAACAAATTTAATTTCACCAGATCTTCGCGGATAATCCGCCCCGTGGATAACCCGCTCGAACATAATCGAGAGTATACTGTAATAGTTTTCATATCATCACATTGAAACTCATAGATTTAGGATTATACATCTAGGAAAATATATTCTTAATACAAAGAAAATGAAAATTAAAATGAGAAACTTACCGTTGAAAAGATTTGTTCTTATAGGGTCACCCGGGGTAAAATGGGTAGCCGGGGTAAAATGGGTATAAATGCTTTTTTTTAATTTTTCTCCCAATAGTCAACATTTTTTGAAAAAGTAAAATTTTGGGGAAAATGTTTACATATCTGGCAACATTTTAACATGGTAAAAAAAATCTGACAGCACATTTACCAGGCTTAGCAGCCATTTTGCTTTTTAGAAAACGGAACATGTGGTTTTCGTGACTGAAAAACTTCTTTCCAGAAAAATTTACAGGGAAAGTTTCAGAAAAATTTGCTTTGAAATTGATAGAAGAAGAATTTTCCAAGCTGAAAACTCAAAAAGTAAGTAAATTTTAATATTTACAAAAAAGTTATGGTACTTTTAGTGCTACGGGGTAAAATGGGTATATACAATATATTGCAGTTTAAGACATTGATGGAGACAGTTGCTGAGTGTTGTTTAGATTTTAAACTAAAAATATGCTTTACAAAAGATCTATAAATAAGTAATCTGTATTTATTAGTTCTACTGACAAAATTTATGTACTATAACTTATGCCAATCAAAACTCTTGTAGGTGAATGCATTAATTATTTATTAATTTAAT
>JAXGGA010025640.1:0-10347 GCA_038373865.1 Uloborus plumipes
CCCTGAAGAAAGCAATTGATCATCAGTTCAAATTGTACAAGTAAAGTAAATTTTTTGAATATGAGACTTAGTCTATCTCACTAGAATTCCCACCAGTATGGCAACAAACTGATTATTATTGTTGTCATCGACAAATGTTGCCTAAATCCCATCCGTGGACCACAAATTTATTGCAATACACCACAAACTCAGTTATTCCATTCAAGCTGTTATATTGCATGTTTCAGCCTGAGCCCTGGCTTAGGGGCGGTGAATTGCTGCTTTACTCAAACTTATTGGCTCATTTTCGTTTTTTTTGGTTTCAGCTCCATTAATCAATTTGTATTAAACTGTCACAAAAATAAAGTGTTAGCACTGCTTGTCTATGAAAACATTTTTGATCAAGTTCAAACCAAGTGCATAAAAAGTATTCATGTATGTATATTTTTATTTTAAACTTTTGTCTACTCTTTTATTTATTTATTTTGGACTGCTAAATTGTAAACTAAGTAGTTTTCTGGAATACTAAATCCTCATTGCTGGAGTTTAACCTATGCATGATAAATCAAAGTTTGAAAAAACCCAGTTTTTTTTTAAAAAGCACAAGTCCACCTGTGTTTTTGATCAAAAACCCGAGTTTTTTCAAGAGTCATTTTAATATCATTCTCTATTCAAGTATTGTGCACCTACTTTTACTTTTCATAAAATCAGGGGAGTAGTGTGACCCCCTAAAAGAAATTATCATTCCACAAATTCAGAAACAGCAATGTAGTATTTTTTTTAATTGATATTTTAAACTGATATTGAATTGAATTTATAGATTGGAATAATTACACAGGCCAACAAAAAAAACCTTTTTGAAAACTTTTTTAATTTTAATAGCTGATCTTGATAGATTTTTATGTGCTGAATCCAAATCTGCTTGTAGTTTTTATGTATCACCCGTTAGTTTCCAAGCAAAATGTAATTTTATTATATAGTCTAAATACCCATTTACAGTATATAGGGAAATCAATGAAACACTGTATGAATCGATAAAAAATGGTTTGTATTTACAGTAAAATACTTGGAAATAGTAATTTTATGTGATGATACAAGGTTCACTTGTCAACTGGAATTGCTTTATATTTTCTTCCCTTTTTTCCCTTGAAGCTTCTTGTGTAGCTTTTCCTGCGATAAATAGCTTGCTGAACTTCCCGGTGAAGTGACCAACAGTAATCCCCCATCATGTTGTAGCATGTGTTTCAGCAGTGCTGCCAACATCATCTTTGTTCATTAGACCTATTTTTTCATGTTATCTTAACTATGAAAAAGCTGTTAAATTCTAAAAATTTTCTTTATTTCATGAATGTAACTATAAAATGTGAATAAATGGTGGGTGATACAACTTTTTAAGCATCATATTTGGATTCAGCAACCTAAACAACATAAGAATAAGGTATTTTCATTAAAAACGTTTTTTCATCGTTGGCCTGTGTTATTGCTAATTTTGATCTTCTAAGTTATTTAAAAAAAAGGAATTACAGTCAAACCTGTCTATCTCGAATTTCACAGGACAGAAGAAAAATTCAGGATACGGAGGTTTCGAGATGCAGAGGTTGTGATAAAATTTTAATCAATTGGAGCAAAGTTAAATACGTAATAGCTTGTTTTGCATTGATATTGTTGAATATATTACTGTACGACATGTTGTGAGTCCATGTTTTACTAATTGTGATGAGTATATCTGTAGCAAGTTAATGCATACCTTTAACAGGGTTCATACTCAAATTTGAAAATTTAAAGTAAGGAGTTTCTTAAGGAGTTTTGCAGGAGCTAATTTCAATTTTTAAGGAGTGTTTTCTAGTTGAAACACGCATTTTTTTAACAACATTCTAAAAAAATCTGGTATAGACCCCACACTACTTCCTTTTACGTGTTAATTTCTTAGTAGTTGCCTTAAGTGTTAAAAATAAGTGCTTGGAGTGAGCAAGGTAACAATTCAAATATTTGCACCCCTAATCTGCCACGAAACAATGCAAAAAATATTTTACAATGGTTAATTTTCTAAATATTGCTGATTTTAATATCATTCAGTGAATTTTTCGCAAAATATCGCCAATAGCGCCAAGTTGAACCCAAATTCAAAAAATAATTTTTTCGCCAAATTTGTCGCCAACTTGGCGATATGTCACCAAGTTGGAGTCAAACACTTGGCGACCAAAAGCTTGGCGACATATCGCCAAGTGGTCGCGCCAATTCATATCACTTGAGTCTGCATTGAAATTAACACTGATTTACCCCCAAAAAAGGGGTAAAACACCCCCTTGGGAACATTCGAATGCAACCACAAGGGGAGGTGCACAATTAGACCATCCTCAGAGCCTACATACCAAGCTAGAAGTTTCTAAGGCATATAGTTTTTGAGTTATGCGAGACACATACGCACATACATCCGCACATACGTACATACAGACGTCACGAGAAAACTCGTCGCAATTAACTCGGGGGTGGTTGAAAAGGATTTTTCGGCTGCTTATATGTTGGTAGGTACATATGCACGTGCTGACAGGTCGAAAAAACTAATGAACATTAATTCGGGGGTGAGCAAAATCAAAATTTAGACTCAAATTTGAGTGATTTTTTTTTCGTGATCACAATACTTCCTTTACTACGTAAAAGGAAGTAAAAAAGCAAAATTCACAAGTCTTGTATTATTTATTTTTTCCAACAATATATTGAATAAAACACTAAATTGAAAGTTAAATATGAATTTACTGCTTCTCCACTCTAAATAAAATTCAAATACCGAAGGGGAGGAGGAGAGGGGTAACCATAGAAAAATATTTTATTTTCAGAATGAATTATAAAAAAACCACGAAAAAATGAAAAAAAAAAAAAAAGAATAATTGAAAATTAGTACTTTCTCAAAAACAAGACACTTATTAAAAATTTCACAAGTCTTGTATCATTTATTTTTTCCAACAATACATTGCATAACACATTAAATTTAAAGTCAAAAATATTCATTTACTGCTTCTTGAATATTAACCGACTCAAAATAAAATTCAAATACCGAAGAGGGGTTAACCATTAAAAAATATTTCATTTTGAAAATATTTTAAAAAAAAATGATTGAAAATTAGACTTTTAAAACAAGACACTTTTATATTTTGTAACTAGAATCCACATAAAAAATAAAATTATTAAAATAAAAATAATAATAAGCTAATATTTTTATTTTAATAATTATAGATAAGATAGTAGAGGCCAAAATAACTTTCAAATTCCTTAAACTTTTTGACGATTGACACTCTTAAAGAGCACAGAATTTCGCTTAAAACTTTTCAACTTAATGATTTAAACAAAAAAATAAAATGAAATTTTAGTTGTTTACTTCTTGACAGAGAATAGTAACATCATAAATGCAAAAAGTACTATTCCAATGGCGGATGCAAAGAGATCGCGATTTTCATAATGAACACGTTAAACAAACAAAAGAGAAAAAAAATGGCATATTTAAGGATTTATTAAAGTAAAATTATCATAATTTACATTTTAAAGCTCTATGATAAACATATTATTAATAGCAATCAACGTAATTGAAGACAAATTTAAACTAAAAGTGATTTCAATTTAAATTTTTTAACTCTCATAGGGAACACAGAATTTCGCTTGAAAAATTTTTATTTTCAATTTTAATAGAAATAAAAAGACATTTTACTTATTTGCCCTTTGCAAAGCAAAGTAAACATCAAAAATCAGGAAAATTTGATTCTCAAACCGGATGCAAAGAGATTGCATCATTGAAAATGAAGGCATCAAAAGTATAAAAACGGCAAATAAAAGAATGTATTAACGCAAAACAATTTTAGAATGTCATTCTAACAGGTCTAGATGATGTAAATTATTAATTATTATCGATATAATCGTGGAAAATTTGGAGTAAGAATAAAAATTTCGGATGTGGGAAGATAAAAGCATAGCGAAAAATACTGGATTTCCTGTTTTAACTCACGAAAAATACCGGAATTCAGGTATAATATCCGAACACAATTCACCCTTTGGGATTAGTGGTAGAAGAAAATACTTAACAGAAAAAAAAAACATGCATAAACAGAATAAAAAATAAGGAGTTTGTAAGGAGATAATGGCAAAATTCAGGAGTTTTAAGGGCCCTTATTTTCTTTTGTTAAAAAGCAGGAGTTTATAAGGAGTTTGTAAGGAGCGTACGAGCCCTGCTTTTTTTTAAATTATTTTTCATGTCCATTAAACACTGCTTGTAACCAGTGCACAAAATTTCTTTGGAAAAAAATGTCAGGCATTAATGGGTTAATATGCAGTAAATTTTGAAAAAACCTACTTTACCAACATAGTGGGTGTTTTCAAGTGCCCCACCCCCCTAAAAAGACCTGGGTGGGTTTTTTCAGGTTGGGCCCGCTTTGGCGAACCCTGTAATAAATGGATGCTGTTTAGAATATACATGTCATTGGTCATAAGTAGTATCTTGATTGGATGGATTCAAATTTAAATGTAATGTAAAAATTAATTACTTTATACTTATACATTGTATACAGCATACATTCAACTGAATTTATCTGTTTAACACCATACGCACAAATGTAAATATTCATACTTAAACAAGTCTAAAGCAAAAACAAACACAATACATTGACATTTTTTTTAAGAAAAGCAAATATGGTTCCTCCAAATTTAGTAAAATAAAATTTGAATTGAAAGTTATTTCATATCACTGCATCTTCTCAAACAATGTCAACTTCATTTCTGTTTTAAGGTTAAATGACATAGTTTATTTAACTTATATAGTAAGTAAAATTCATTAAAAAATAATTTAAGCTTTTAAAAAAGTTACTTGAACAGAATAAAAACAAGATTTTATGTGTAATAATTTTGATTACTTAAAAATTTTTGAAAAAAGAGATGAATGAATAATGTACATAAATACCTTTATGTTAGTATCAAGGGAACCTGAAACAACATAGTCTCCAAATGGATGGAAATCTAAACACCTAATGCCAGCTTTATGGCCTGTTAAGGTTCTAATGACTGAAATAAAAATATCAAATTAATCAGTCATGCAGAAATCAACAGATAAATGCTAATTATAACTTCATAAACTTCCATTATCTCTCATTATACTTTCCTTAAAAATAGATTTTTTTTCCTTTTGTTGGTTGTAGATGAAAAGGTGAAATACCTATAGTCAAGATCAGGAAGACATTGGGCAGAAAGATTTTTGTGGTTGGGACGGGAGAAAAAAAAAACTGTAAGAAAGTAAATGAATGAATGAAACAGCCAGCACTGAAACCTTTCTGCAGAACAGTCTTAAAAAATTACGCATTTGTGGATCAATCTCACCCCCCCCCCCTTCCGTTATTTGCGATCGGGCTGCCCGAACATGTAAGGGGCACAAAGTTGGAATGGTAAAAAAAGACAAATTTTCTGCGAACATTTTTACAGAATTTCTACAGTATTTTCATTTTGCAGATGTTCTGCATAATTTTTGCAGATTCCTTCTGATTCGAAGTAAACTTCCCGTACATGACGCTTATTTGGCTCAATGACTTTAGAACCCTAAATCCGCCAACCAGACTTTCAGATGGTTAGTGAAAATTTCCACATGGCGTATGGAAAATACCGAACGACCTTAATCTTAAAAGCTTACAAACTTTTATTGAAATGATTATTACCTTATATATTCGCTTAACTTTCAGCAATTTAGACCAAAACAAGATGTTTAATGCTGTAGGACCGGATTTATTCGCGAAATTCAAGTTCTGAAACATTTTCTTGAGCACACCTTAAAATACTGGATATTTTCCTGGTTATCTCCTGGTAACTCCATTACTAAATCCTGAATAAAGAAATTCCAAGACATTCTGGTAAAAAAAATTGTATACTATATGTTCGTTAATTAAAGAGTTTACTTACAGTAAAAATTCGACAATGTTAAAAAAAATCGGGAAACTCGAAATTTTGGGTTTGTCTTTTCTGTTCTTTAGTTGATCGTTTAGAAATTAGTTCGTTGAAAAAACACCAGTGATATACAGTTGCAAGAAGTTAAAAAGGAATTTACTTTTAAACTAATTCAGCTTAATAGCAAAAATGTACAGAAAAAGCCAAACTCCGTTTCAAAATTTGGGATTACAAAAATAAAATCTTTTCATGCATAAAATTGGAAATTGGACACGTTTCCGATTATTTCGAAACATCTTCATTGCATTTTGTTTTTCTTCTTTATAAAATAGTTTATTTTGCTTCCAAAACGCGGTGAAACCTCTTTATAAAAAATGAAAAAGGAGTTGGTTTTTTTTTTTTTTGTATCTAATGTATAGTTTTATAAACAACCAATGATAAATCGGTAAATTATTACAGAAAGTTGATATAATAGAAGTATGAATATTACTTTTTGATGCTTCTAGATCACAAAGTTTCAAGGCTCCAGACAGGGAACCAGCACAGACCATTATTTCTCTGGGATCAAACCGAACACACTCCACAGATGTTGTATGGCCAGCAATGCTCTACAAAAAAAGAAGTTCAAAATCAAAATGTCATACTTTGTAGCGTAAAGGAAAAGTTCTCATGCATTGATCAAATGAAATCAACAAACAGGGGGGGGGGGGGAATCTAATACTGTACTGAAAAAGCGGTTTTGAGTACTCAATAGCTTTGAACACAGCTTTACTGTATGGAGTAGCACTATACTAAACTCCCCCTCCATCGCACATTTTGCAGGATTGCGCATAAAAAAATATTATTAAAGAATTAGAGATGCCACAGCGGTAGTAAATCGAAAACTCAAAAATGTTGCTAGATTTGTAGTATTAGCATTCCTTTAAATCAGCTACAGGAGCCACAACGGTACTACTATTATATAACATTAGTACGCATGTCTATGTCTAAAAGAGTGCAAAGCAAGTTCCAAAAGGGTTAAGTGAACTTTCTCCAAGAAATTGCCTTTTTCATGAACGAGTTTCCACAAACAGGTTGATCTGTTGATGGAATCATACGCAAATTTTATTTCTTAACCACAAGTGTTAGTTGGTCCTTCATTGCACTAGTAACTTCCAACACACCCTCGCAAATAAATGTAGATGAAACGTAGTGGTTTGCACAGAAAAATAGCAAAATAATTTTTTTGGAATAACAAGAAACCTTTCACAGATGTACAGCTTTCTTGGGCGGTTAAAGGATATTGGTAAATTAGATGGAATATTGCCATTGCCAAGCAAATATTAATTCATCTAGTGCATACATCAAATTGCATTGCAGAATGTATCCATAAATGTGAAATCGACTCACCTGGACACTTCTGCGCATGGTAGAAAGGGATGAATACACATATATTCGGCATCTAGATAATTATTTTCGAATCTGCTTATTGGTAAGAAAATTATAATTAGATGCGCCCATTATTCAACACAAATTAACAAGTACGGTTGATGACGAAAGCCTTAAAAGTTGCATGAAGTTCAAAACTTTTAAATATTTAGCACAAAAGTTGTTCAAACTCTCTTTGGCGCTTCTACTCAATCCCAAGTGCTGAAGATTTTTTTTTCCCCAATTTATATTTATGATTTGCATTTTTAGCAAACTAAACTGAGAGCAGGGCCTGATTACGGGCCTGAGAACCTGGGCACCATAATTTTAGGGACACCAAAAAAGGGTTAATTTTTCCCGTCAATGGAACCACCACTTTAAAAATGGGCGAATTTCCTTGTGAGAAAGACACCAAATTTTCGTCAGGACTTCGGAATTACTTCGGCTTGATCGGGCCTGACTGAAAGTAGATTTTTATGAATAGGTTTACTTTAATGCGATTTAAAAATAACTATCCGTTCTCGTTAGGACGCTGAAACATATGTTCTGTTACAACGTAAAACGAACATTTTGGTTTCCCAATATAAATACATGTTTTACTGCAGATAACTCTCTAATTATCTCTTCTCACCTTTCGATGCATGTACTTATATTTGGCTGTTTAAAAAATAATTTACCACGTTTAGCAAAGAAATGGCACATAACCCCAGAAAGGTTGACGACCCCTACAGTAAACAACTCTCAAATTCCTAAAAATGAAACGAGTCCCAACAAATAAAAATAATTCCATACTTCAATCATTATAGTCTAAGGGCCATGCTCCACATCGACGTAAAGCAGAAAAAATAGGCAGAAGCGTAAAATGGATTCAATGGTGTTCCTATGGAAAGTACCCGGATTTTCGGTTTCTGCCTTCAGTTTCGGTCGCGTTTTACGCTGATGTGGAGCATGGCCCTAAGAGTCCATGAGTGCCAGACCTACGTCATTTTCAGGGCGAGGACTGCTGATAGTCTTCGAAAAAGGTGAGAAAGGTGACAAATTTTAAAACAAAGGTGACTAAAAAGTGACAGAAAAGTAACTAAAAGGTGACCAAAAGTAATTTGTTAAGAATTCAAAAAGAAGAAAACGGTTATCCTTTTTCTGACTTTTGCCAAAATAGCCTCTACATACTATTTTAAGACTTAGATTCTGAACATGAATATGATAGCGCTGGAAGTAACAAAATAAACTGTTTAAAGACATATTTTAAAAAAAACTTTCAAAACAACTCTATGTTATGTTCAAAGATTTTTCTTTAAAATCAATAGTTTAGTCAACAGTGCAGCATAGCTAGTAACAAAGCCAATAGGATGCTTGGGTTTATAAATAGATCTAGTTCAAACATATCTAAGAAGGTTCTTCTGCCTTTATATAGAAGTTTGGTAAGACCTCATTTAGAGTATGCTGTTCAGTTTCGGTCTCCTTATCTTAAGAAAGATATTAATTTATTGGAAAGGGTACAAAGGAGGGCTACAAGGTTAGTGAATGGATTTTCTAATTTAAACTATGATTCCATACTTAGAATGCTTAACATGTATAGTCTTGAGCAAAGGAGAACCAGAGGGGACATGATTCAGTTGTTTAAATTTATCAAAATGAAAGATGTTATAGGGTTAAATTTTTGCACGGAAAGCAGGACAAGGGGTCATTGTTATAAGCTGTTTAAATCTCAGACTAACCTGGAAATTCGGAAAAATTACTATTTTAGCAGAGTAGTGGGAACTTGGAATAGTTTACCGGAAGAGGTGGTAAGGAGTAAGGGAGTAGATAGTTTTAAGAGGGCCATTGATCTTTATTGGAGTCTATAATTTGATTAGGACCAGCCCAGTTGGGCCCAGAGTCTGTTGCTGGTCGTCACATTTGTATTTGTATTGTATTTGTAATTAAATTAACACCTGAAATTATGAAGTAAAGATAATGACAATGTATTTAATGAACATTTTTTTTTTCATATTTTTAATAGCTCATTGCAAAATTATCGGCATTCTTTTTCTTGTTTCTTTGCAAATACAAAGCATAAATGTTCACTAAAAGAATTGACAATAGAGAATGAGTGAGAAAATAAAATTTGAAAAATCAGAAACTTTAATTGAAGCAAAATGATAACTTACAAGGTGAAAATAAAATAATATTGAAGTATAAAACTGAAAATATTATTTCATATGAATAAAAGTGTAATGTCTTTTGTTTGGGGGGGAGGGGTGTTCTGAAAATATACAACGGCACATGTTCAATACTGAAGAGAGAAAACTTTTATATCATATTTTAAGTCTTGTGAGCACTGTGCTATGAAAATGTTTTTTTTTTCTTTTTAATTTTAACAAATCCTTACATACATCAGCAAATTTCCTGTTAAACTTATAAAAAATTTCTTTCCAATGCATTAGTAATTTATTTTTGCTGTGAGAGCTACAAAAAGTAATTTTAAATGAAGTTATTAAAAAATCATAATAACTAATGTTATTACAAAAAAGTTTAAAAAATATGTAAAATATTTACAGGATACAGAAAAATTGAAACCTTACACATGACACGCAATAGTTTTAAAAATTTAACTCAAACAGTAGAGAATTTTAAAATTCATAAAAAAAAAATTACAATTTTCTGCAGAGCGAAATATAAAGAATCCTCCAGCAGAAAATATTCATTTATTTCATTAAAAAGCGATTTCCAATGTTGGTGGCTCATTTCTGAATTTCTACTAGTCGTGGAAGGCATAGCAACGGTTCGTCAACTCATATGTCACAGCGAGCTATCACTTAGCAAGATTGCTTAGCAACGATATTGAAATTTTGAAACTTGACACTATTTTAACTGAGAGACCTATAAAGAATAGTAATAAAAATAATATGCAGATTTGTGTAAATGCAGATTTGTAATGTGGAGGGGGAGCACACATTAGAGGTCAAGACATTGAAAAACTGGTGCCCTTAAACCTACCTCTAACATTGTGAACATATTTGATACTCAGTACTATTAGAAACTGAAATATATTATTCGGAATCA
>JAXGGA010025641.1:0-10347 GCA_038373865.1 Uloborus plumipes
CTCAATAGATGGCGCCACGAGCATCTAAAATAAAATTAAGTTCCTGGAATTTAAGAAAATAAATAATTCCGTCGATAGATGGCACCACGATCGAAAAATAACTCTGTAAAAATATTACACAAGTGTTGCCATTCAAAGAAACCAAAACATTGGTTGTCATGACAACCAAACCTGTTGCCATTTCAAGAAATCAAAACTTGGATGTTGCCATCCTAAAACTTGAAACTTTAAAAAGCAACAAGTGTTGCCATCTTAAAAATAATTTGTCCGTGAAAGATTACGAGAAAACCGAAACTAAGGCGCAGCGGAGGTCACAGGCGGAGGTCGCAGGCGGTGGAGGGGAGGTCACAGGCGGCGGAGCGGAGGTCACAGGCGGCGGAGCGGAGGTCACAGGCGGCTGTGGGAGGCGGCTATAGCCGCACAGCCGCCTGCTGGGGCAGAACTGTCCTTTTTCCACTACTCCTGGATTCATTGCAATTTATATATATATAGTTAAATTATAGTTTCCTATGATTCTATATAGTGTTTTTGCGCCGACTTCAAAACTTATGTTTAAATGTAGTGTCGATGGTGTTCAAAGAATAAAATTATTTTTTACTTTTTAGAGCACTTGTCGAGTGAAGTTCCGAAGTCGGTTCAATTTTTTTTTTCAAAAATATTTTTTTGACATAAAAGAATCATTTGAATTTTGTCGCGTATTCTCTGAGCTTAATTTTGTCCCAGTTGTGATAAAAAAGACGATTCCGGACTTTTTGTTACACAAGTTATACTTCTTTTTGGCTGTATCAGAGGGTATTTTCAACATGCAGATGAAGTTAATCGGGAACCATGAACCGGATGCGCACTCGTTTCTTTTTTTTTTTTTTTTTTTCAGAAGTAGTACCATGAATTTGAGCAATCACGCATTTTGCTTTATGTATACTGTATAGTCATTTTGAATAAAATAATTAAACGTTTTAAATCATTTCATTTTATTCATTTTTTATTTACTAGCAAAAATACCCGGCGTTGCCGCCTGGGTCAGTAATAATATTGAGAAACAATTTATACTCACCTTTGTTTTTGTTTTTTTCCTGAACTGAAAGAACTCAAAACACACAGCTTTGACGATTTTTAAAATGTCGCCATATTATTTTAGTGCACCCTTCCACTGCAGTAAATTCCAGATTCTACGCATTAAAGCATCCAACAGCCAACAGATGAATATTATAAATCGCCAACTTGGGATAAGAGGGGTGGGGTAACGAGACGTACGACATACCACATTTTTTTAAATGATATACTCTTATTCATGAAAAATAACCCGACTTGTGAAAACGGGGAGCCTGGAGGTGAATTGAATTGTGGCCCTTGGCAGGGTCGCCGAGAGCCACGTCGAGCCGTTTGAAAGTTTAGTCTCCACTCCCCCCCCCCCCACACAAAACTTTAACAAAATGCTACTCCGAATTCATGCCGGGCCATTTGTTTCCAGCTAGGCTGACATGGCTTCTTGTCAATTGTGACCCTTTGTGACAAGGGGAAGGGTCAAAAATGTTGAAAAAGAAGTAGAACATCATTTATGGACTGCCCCTTACACTGTAAAAAATGGATGTTGTTTTTACAGTATTATACAGTTAAATTTATAGTAACAAACTGTAAAAATTGCTATTTTTATAGTAATGAATCGTAAAATTGCTAATTTTACACTAATAAACTGTAAAATTGCTGTTTTACAGTAATGAACTGTAAAATTATCATTTTACAGTTTATTACTATGCATTTTACCGTTTTAAACTGGAACCTCTGCTGCCAGTATTATACTCTTGTTTTTACAGCGTAATACAGCTTATTTTGTGGTAATAAACTGTGAAATTGCTGCTTTACAGTTACAAACTGTAAAATTGTTAGTTTTACATTTTATTACTGTACATTTTACAGTTTTAAACTGGAACCTCTGCTGCCAACAACTTGGCAGCAACAACGATTAATTCTTTGCAATGTACCTCAAACCTTAATCAAAGTAAATAGAGAGAAGTTGTTTAGCGTTGAGGTGCTAAGCAGTCAGTAGTACGGTGTGAATTTTCTTTTTGTTGTGTGAAATGGGGTGAAGAGATCGTATTCGTATCCATCAATCAGCAGCGCTAAAACAATGATCAGAGGTATTTGTTATTAGATTTTAATGAAGAAATTTCAGAACGGGGGGGGGGGGAATCTTTTGCAATAAATATTTCTGACACTAGAAGCAATGCAAAGGTAAGAAGAATTTATTTGCAAACAAAAACGCAATTCAAGTAAACTGTAGGAAACACTTCAGTCTCTGACCAATAGGGAAGTTTTCGATTTTTCAGTTTTATTTTTATATGATAGAGCAACATACATGAACATCAACGGCGAAAAAATTTTTGCGCTGCGACAAGTAGTTTTTTTTTTAAATAATTTTGAAATTTCAAGCGGGGGTGAGGTCACTGGGCACTCGTTGGCGCTTTTGAACTTTCTACTAAGGCGAAGAAAGAGCGAGAAGCTTTAGATGCGAGGAGCGCGAGAAACCGGTTTCTCCGGCTTCCGCACTGTTGTTCGCTCTGCACTACCGTAATTTTTTTTCCTCGCCAAGTGATGCGTTCTAAAAATTTGAATACGAATTTCGCCAAAAAATATCAAAACAATCACCCCTGGCAGGGTATTGGATTGCTCTTTGATAAATCCAGTTTTAAATAGTGAATTAGTAGACTTTAAGGTATTGATTACGGAAGGAGAAAATCCCGCAATGAAAAGATAATATAGCAAAAATCAAATTTTTATGGATGAAAGGCTGAAAGTTACTGCCATTCGACGTCACGGGTTTCGGTTTCAAGGCGCGCTTTTTTTGCGCGTGGGTTTTTAAAAAAATCATTAAGAATCAACCGTTGTGTTTTAAAATTCGGCAATGGTGAATTTTTGTGTTTTGTAAGCATCTTAACAATATTTAGTAGTTAAAAAAGGGATATTCAATAGGTCACAACTACCCTATTTGCAACTGAAAGAGGGAAAACTAAGACAGTCCCACTTACGCAGGATATGACTTGTCCAATCAGACCTTGTTCTTGGATCTGCCATGAGATCTACCTTGTTCACAATTCAATTAGACTGGAGAAGGCGCTGCAGTCTCTGACAAATGGCGGTTGAAAAAGGTAAAACCGAGACCGATCCACTAGCGTAGTATGACATGTCCAATTACTTCTTGTCCTGAGATCTAACTTGAGATCTACATCTTTCACAAGTGTCTACCATATTTCGCATAGAGAAATCTCGCCTAGGATTGTGATGAATGAGTACCTCCCAGTGGGATAGGTCAGGTGTCAATCAAACCAACGGGTTGTCAACCTAGGGATAGCTCTGTCCACAATTCAATTAAACTGCTGGAGGTCGCCCCACTTACGTAGGATATAACCTGTACAATGAGCAGGGCCCGATTAAGATATCACGGGGCCCTAGGCCAAATACATTTTTGGGGGCCCCCTGCACTCATGTTTCACGATTATAGACATAGGATACAACAATTTTAGCCATTTGGGGGCCTCCAAGTTGTGGGGGGCCCTAGGCCGCGGCCTAGTTGGCCTATTCGGTAATCAGGCCCTGCCAATGAGACATCTGCCTTGTCCGGTCCGCGTAAAACTGAATGATTTTACCTCTTTGACTCATTTCTTAAGTAACCGCAAGGTGGCGTATTCAAGATATAAAACTGCGAATCGTGAAAATGTTTTTAATTTTTGCAGACATAAACTCCAAATCTTCTTTCTCTCGTCTTTACGAACACGAAAAATAAATAAATAAGTTATCTCCCACGTTTGAAAGGGCGAAAAATTTAGCTCTCCCAAGAAAACTCAACCAAGCGTCGAACGAAACACATTATTTTATGTTCCTCAACAGAAGAAACCGTTCCCATAGTAACTAGCAGCGCGGAACATCAATCGACACCAGAAGTTGTCGTAGAATAGGGAAGTTGGGCTCGGGCGATAATAAATAGAATACTATCAAAAAATGTTTAGGGGAAAAGAGAATAAACCTATCACCGAAACAAGGTTGGTGTGCAGAGAAAGACAAAATTGAGGGCATGCAGGTTGTGGAGCGGATTTCTTATTTGCGTTCTTCGCTCTGTTTTGAACGTTTTTCTGAGTCGCTTGGTTCGTGCCTGGCACGCATGCGTGTGCAAGGAAAAGTGTAAATTTCGAGGAAATATCCAGTTTTATGATGTGTAATCAGGGCCACATCTGCGTGATAATTTAGAAGGAGGGGGAAAGAAAATCCCTTACGTAATAATGAGCAGATTTGCTAAGTAGTAAAGTTGGATGAACTAATAAATTTAAATATGTAGTTAGACAGATAGGTGAACAAATAAATATAGTTATGTAGGAAGATCAGTCATAATTTTTTTTTTTCATTATTTCTATGAATGCACTAAATTGATAACACAGTTCAAAAACTTTTAATTTAATTTAAAAATTCCATTGTCAGGTTCATTAACTCCTTCATTACTGCCTTAGTTGAATGTGCCCTCCTTCGCACCTCTGTCCCAGCGGCGAGCACTAATTCTTTCATGTGGCCTTTCTGTCGGAGGAAAGTCATTACCACTTGAAAAGTCTGACGCCTATAGTTGGGGAAAACCTAACCTGACAGCATTGTGAAGACTACCTCATCACAATTTTGCCAAATTTTGTTTTCCCCAACAATAGTCTCCTACCAAATGGACATCTAAGCGCACACGATACAAGACGGCACAAGGAATTTTAAGTTAGCCGAGAGTATGCAAGCCAAATGAATATTCAAGCGATCTGTACCAAGCCGCAGAATCAAACGATATGGGCGGTGAGGATTTTCTTAATAATTATGAAAAAGGCACCCATTTGCAGATGTACCCTTTTTATAAAAAAAAAAAAATCAGAAATTAAATCAATGCGAAGCGTAATTTACTACAAGTATACATATAATTTTTTTTACCGTGAACTGTTTTTGTCCATATCTTGTTTTTTTCCGTAAAAGAATAAAAAGATCCTGATTACGGAATAAAAAAGGAAAAAGTACAAAACTTTTAAAATTCTTGCGAGTCACAATACAATCAACTGCATTCCAGAAAATTCCTGTTTTCTGAGACCAACCAGAAAGGGAAAAAAAGTTTTAAAGAATTGTTCTTATCCGTCATCTTCGCCGGTGAGGCGTTTTATAATGTTCACTGCAACCGCCAAAGCCATTCGAACTGCGTGATGGTGTTTTTTGAATGCAAATGGCCAACAAGCAGCGAACCTGAACCAGTATGTCAGGTGCCTCGCTCTTATTAATAAGGACAAAAAAAAAGGAGGACAGTCACAAAAGCGACCAAGCTCAGATTTGGTGGAACTCCACTCCTTCACAGCAAAACAAAAAGTTTAAGGGAGACAGTTGCATAAAATAAACTACTCACTGAAATGCTCTATTATGATATGCTAAGACACTGCAAATTTTAGATCCTCTGTCTGTAACGACAGCGTTTTCATTTCGCATGTGATATACGATTAGAACCTCTAGGTGGCACCCCGAGCTTATTGATATTTATTAATTTATTATTTAATCCCCGAGCTTATAAATTTGCTAAATGGAACTACAAATTTAGCCAACTAATAAAATACGAGTGTGCACGCATACATTTATTTAATGAAAAAGAACATTTGGCATAAAAAATCACAATGCCTCCAAATTTGTAGAAGCCTCAGAAAAATTTTGCTAAATAAGGAATTTTGGGAGGTCACGGTAACCTCCTGTCGAGGGCGCCTCTAAAAGCTCTTTAATCCGCACTAGTTGTGACCGGGAGGCGTTCTAACTATTAAATCGTTCGAATTACAGAACGTAGCATGCTTTTCACATGTTCTGTACATAACAATAGCTGGAACATGACTAAAATGGATCATAAAAGTGTGACATAAAAGAGAAATGCTTTGTAATGTAAAAGGTTGTTTAGTTAATTAATAGTTGGCTCGGGATTTTAACAGAATTAAAATAGAAAAGGATATCACTAAATGTACGACGTAGTACAGTACTTTACTACTGTGCATAAATGTGCTAATAAGTCAAAGTTTTGAAATTAAAAAAAAAATCTTTTGAATTTATTTACAACACAGCAGAAAATCGTTTATCCAGCCAGAAAACATCCAGATCGTTATAATTCTAGTAGCAATTATTGCAACATTTACTTTCAGAAGCATTCCACAGAAAATGTATGTAATTCTTAAATCTTTGTTGTGGCCCCTTTTTTTATATATATTTTCGATGCCATGTGAATGCTAGTGTAACGCAGTCAAAATCCGCCAATGCCTTCGTGTCTTCCTAGACATTCTGTAGGGTTTTTACCCTGCGTTGTCACTGCTCTGACAAAAAAACAACTTTTACAGAATTTATTTGTGTTCACTGAGAACTAACACGTTTCCGCGAAAATATGACCCAGCTTCATGTTAATCGTTGTTTCAAAAGATACGATAGGACTTAGTTTCAGGGGATTTCCTTTTTTTCATGCTCCATCTATGATTCCTGTCTAATAAGACGCTGGCGCCGTCTGTCTTTCGCATCATAAGCCGCTCTTTCGAACGACGATCTAAACTCGGGCTTATTTCTGGGGCAGGAGTTATATCAGCAGAATCCAGAAAAATGCTAATGGGCTGGGCTGCCCCCATCCCAAACTCAATGGCACAGATTTCCCCCCAAAATTTTTCACAATACTCTTGTGCTTTTTTACTTTTGCCCCTCTTTTTTTATTTTATTTATTTTTTTGAATTATAACTATTATTTTTTTTTTGTTATTATTATTATTATTTTAAATTTACTACTTTGTTCTATATTATTTATGTATTTTTTTAATTTTAATTATCATTTTTTTCTATATTATTTTTTTAATTATAATTATTATTTTTTGTTTGAAAAATTCTGTGCTAGGCCGCTCAAAGTTATCATTTTATCATGACTGACTGACACTGAAAGAACAAACTGAATGCAATACTACTAATCACATGATTATCACGTACTATTTATTCAAACAGCTCAATAATCTTTGTTGGAATGAGTGAAATAAATAAAATCTGAAGGGCTAAGATTAGTTAACAATATTTACAATAAAAAGCAATAAATTAACTAAATGATCTTTCTTATACTATGCCAAAGAAAATAACTATTATCTGGTACAAACAAATACTTTCGTAGATTAATGAGTGTCATATAAATAAAACAATCATTTCAACTCGATCTTTGATAGTAGAATCAAACATTGAAACTAGGGCTTTTATTCTATGATTAGGTCCTAATTTCTTGGAAACATGGCAACGTACAACAGGACTTGGTGATAAACATGGCCGCTAAATCGAAGACCTAATGTTGAAACCTCAATGTCGCCGATGAAAATCCGGAAAGCTGTTGAACCTTCTCTGCATTTCTTGTCTGAAAGCCTGAATTCGTCTTACACGCTGTCTGTTGAGATATTTTCACAGCTTTACTGTCCGTCCGTGAAAACCGCGCCTAGCCCTCTCGAGCCTTTCCACTTAAAAAAGGGGTGACGGGTTGGGAGTGGGAATTTTCCGAAGTTTTCAATTCAAAACTTGCATTTTCTATCCTTTTGCCACATTCAACTAAACTATGCATTTGAAATTAGCATCGTTCTACGTTGTTTAATGCGGCTCAAAATGATTCTTATTATTCTTCCCCTTATTGTTATCTTACCTATCACTCCTATTTTGGGAAGATCAAAGAAGACCTGACACACTCGTAAATACGTGGAAGGTTTTACCTAAGAAAATCAGATAGTATCTTCGAGCCAATTTCTGACAACTTCTCTTAAAAGATTCTGTACTTTATTTCATTTGATCTTGGTTCTTAACTGACTTTTCGTCATTTTATCAGAAAAGAAAAAAATTAAACGCTTCTCTACTAAGCAAATTAAAAAACACGGCTGTCATCTCATGTTTTCAAGATTTAAAACTCATCACTAACTTTCGGTTGCTTTAGGAATGGAAAAGGAATTTTTCCGAGAAAAGATAAGCTGAGGTGGAAGTCATTAGGAATTTTATGAATCACAAAGACTGCGAGTTATGCTCCGATAGTCTAAACCAGTGTTTCCCAACCTTTTTGAGCTCATCGCCCCCTTCAAGAGGCTGACTGATACCTATCGCCACCCCGTTTTTTCCTCGAAAATAAAAGTTGGCGCAAGTGAACATCGATATTATTTAAAATATAAGTACTTAACTTTAATTTGAAGTAAAATGTACACAATAAAGCAATTATAACCAATCACTTTTAAGCTAAAAATAGTAATAAATAAATAAAATACCTTAAATTTATTTTTCTTTTTACAAAGCGAACTGGTATTTGAAGGGTAACATTTAACTAAGATCATCGACATACTTTTCAAAAAACAGAAGTACATTTGTCAAAAAAAAAAAAAAAAAATTCTTTTCCGCACAGGAATCTGGGGGAATTAAAATCATTGAAACTAAAAATTTGTTGGTAAATAAATTAAAAATCTGAAATTTCATAAAATTGACAATGAATAACGAAATACTTCCTCTGGTTCATCCGAGGTGCAAGGAGGAAGCTCTTGAATTTCAATTTGTTTCTTTCTTAACTTGTGTTTGATTGTCTGAACTCTGAACAACCGGTTGCGTACATGTTTACAATTTCGATTGTTATTGGTAGTTCCAGTTATAGGAAGTTCCCACAGCCTTTTCAAGAGTCTGCCGACCCAATGAGCACTTCGAGAAAAAGGAATATTCGAGTTATAAAGCTTCGAGTTTGCGAGAGTCCACTGCATATACATGGTGTGTGTAGCAACTCGTTTCCCGGATTTGTTCGTGTGACTTAGTCGCCTTTAAACTTTTAAACCAACTCTTTCGACTTTTGCCTAACTTCAAGCTCATCATAATTTTGTTTTCGCAGAACGAACGCAGGAAAAACCGCGGAATATTTCTTTCTTTTTTTTCCTTCGCTATGCCACCGCTGCTTTCTCCACTATTGGCACACGTCCAATGCCACTACTACTCGCACTACGTCCTTGGAATGAATGTTGCGAGAGAACGTGCTGCTCGTTCCGCAATGCACTTTCTGTAGCTAATAACGATTTGAGGACGCCTCGATTTCTGAGGAAATCAGAGAACGATAAGATCGTCGAGCGAGGAAGGAGGAAACGGGCTTTGTTTCCAAGATATTATTCATGCCATCTTGCAAGGAATTGAATTCTTTTCTTAAGAGACCAAAACATTCGGTCGTCATTTGCTCCTTTTCGCAACATTCGAACGTGAAAAGATCGTCCCATTCAATTATAACTACCCTTTAATTTGGGTAATTACAAACGGACCTGAGCTGCGGGAGAGAGAGAGCAAAAAGGTTTCTAAATATTCAAGACTTGGAGAGAAACAAAACGATGAGATCATCCAGAACTAAACAAGCTCGCAGTCTGGCTCTGATAAGTGGAGTTCCGATTTTGCTGAATCTTGAACGATTTCAATCATTAAAACAGGGGTTAGGAAAGACGCTAGTTTTTTCCAAACTGAGACCCACAGACAAAACATGGTCGGCATAACCATTATTGGCGTTGTACAAATTTGCAAATTTCGCCTTCGTGCTTTATGTTTCAGAACATTCAACTATTCATGTTCCTTTTAAAAGAGGCATTTTAACATCATTGCCCACCCTCTCTCCACCAGAAAATAAGAATACTGGTGCAACAGAAGCAAAGCATAGAACTGAGACAAGATAAAAAAGTTAACATTTTTCGTTAGGCACTATATTGATCGATTTTAATGCGAGGTCGTAATCATTGACCAAACATGGTCGTAGTCATTGCAAAGTAACCCCTACTGCTAGACCGAGCAGTAGTGTTACTTATTTGCTTTCAGCATGAAAACGTTTGACAGAATCGCGTGACCATTTGGTAAGCTGAACGGTCTATCTGTGGTCAGGTGAATTTCAAAAATTGTGCTTCAATTATGTTCTTTAGTTTTAAAAAAAAATATTGAGTTTCTAAATTTTTGTGAAAGATTTTGTTGAAAGAAATTTCTCAGAGACTCCTTTCTTCAAGTTAAATTTCATTCTTTTAGTTTTACTTATTCTTATAAAGTATGCATAAAGCTATTATAGTCATACTAATCATGCATGTAAAATCCGCTAAAAAAACACATATTCATCAGTCGCAGGAAATCGACCTAAATGTTACATTCAAGGTAAATCCACTTTATTTTTCATAAAAATCGCATCAAGAAAAGACCAGTAGTTCCTGCGTGTGTACTCGGGAAGGGCTCGCGAGGTAAGGTAAACCGGTAGTTTCGCCAGTGAAACGATCAACCTCACAACGGTGATCACGTTCCGCCGTAACCTTGTTTA
>JAXGGA010025642.1:0-10346 GCA_038373865.1 Uloborus plumipes
TAGAAATTAGAAGCCTATGTGCGCTATAAAAAATTGAAGGGCGCTTTTGGAAAATAATGGACAGCTGGTATACCTATATTCTGCCAGTAGCATATACGGAAAAAAGAAAGAAATTTTTCCCACTAAAATTTGGTAACCTCCCTGGAACATTCAGAAACCTTCCCAAAAAGCAAGTCATGTTTTTGGAATAAATTAGGAACCTTCAATGAAGACTAACATACGTTTTTGGTAAGAGCCTTGGAACTAAACACACACACACACCCTTAATTTACCAGAAAAGCTGCTGAAGTCTTTCAACAAATGTGACCGTAGTTAATGCAGAATTGTGAGCAAACTGCGAACTGCTTATTTGTCTGCAACCCTATTAAAGCTAGTGCCCGGGGGCTGTGCTTCTCCCTCATCAGGGGCTCAGGAAATATGAACCAGCCGCAATTGTGCTGAAGGTGTTACACTTAATAAAAACGCTTAGTTTATTATGAAACTGGTAATTAAACATACTATATTTCACAACAGTGACAAGTCTGCATTCATGCAACATGCAGCAATTCAGGAAACGTTTTCAAAAGGCTACTTGATTTTCAGAAGATAATGGTGGAGACAAGTAAAATCCCGAAACTTACCCTGTTTTGAAATTTTTTTGGTGTGGTGATTGAGCTTGCAGTTATAATTGAAGAAATCGTGAAGAAATTCAAAATTTAAAAGGATATAAAAACGCATAAAAAATAACTTGGTATTCAAATGCATACTTTCCATAAGATTACATCTTTTTTCGTTGCCAAACAGCTCCTTTGACAATGCAAACTGCAAAACATGTTCCTGCTACATTTTGCATGTTTGTACTTGTTTTAACACTGCTGTGTGAACTTTTTATGCAACAATGTTGTGCTTTTTTGTTTTCACTGAAACGAAACTTTTGTCGATACATTAACTATACAAAATGTGTAATTTGATTTATTTGGAATACAAAACATTTAACAAAATACTATACAATTTATAAATTGTTAGTCATATTTTTTACAATAATAATTTGTATTAGAATACATATTTAATATAATGCCATCACAAAAAAAAGAAAAAAAAAATATTAATTCATGTGCAATACGTCCTACATTTTGAAGAAGATTTAAATTATGCATTTTGTTCTATTTTACTGGTTACTATAAGTATACATTGATGCGTAAACACTTGATAAATGTAAATACTTGACCCCCCTTACAAACATTTCTGGATCCGCCCCTGGGCCCTCTGGAGCCGCCACTGATTGAAGTAATGTCGAATAAAAAACAATTTTTATACTGTAGGTCTGTTTTTCATCAATGTCAGTATCATAATCTTTGAAACGAGAGCTAAATAATGGAATTCTGCAAAGGAATAAAAAAAGATCTGGCTTGGTAATCGAAAACAGGTAACATAAATAACTATAAGAGAGTTTTCCCGATTTTTTTCGAATACTTAAACCACTTAAAATAGGATTTATCTATCACATTGATTTAATTAAGCCCAATGAAGATCAACGGCCCTAACAGAATAAAGCCATGAAGATTTTTAAAAATAACTTGTCCTTAAATTTCAATCATTAAAAAAATAATGAGCAAGAAGAAACTCATTCGTAAAATACTGCCTGAATACTCTGCTATTTACCCTCCGAGTTCAATTCTGTCGGATGTGTGGAGTCTGGGTGACTGATTTCGGGGTAAAGAAGTCTTAGTCAAAGGCTAAAATTCAAAGAGTCAGAGAAAGTCATTTTCTCTTGTGCTCTTCAACCTTAGTTATAAGACAAGAGGTGCATAGCAAGTTAATTTTTGTAACAGTATTTTGTCTAATTTTCTGGCTTGTCAGTCTCTTGTTTTTACAACTAATATTTCAATTGCAATGTTACATATACCTGATTATTTGACTTATATGTTATAACATGTAAGAAACACTTGATCTTTGATTTTTTTTATTTTATTTATTTATTTATTTTGTCACATTTGAAAATTTCACCTTAAAAGTTTTTACTGGTTTTCATCAGTAATAATTAGTCTTCAGCAGTAAGTAACAGTTCCATACGCACAAAAATATTTAAAATATAATAGATTGCATAAAAATCTGAAATACCTTGATATTCTTTTGACGCACAAGTCTTATGTCTGTACATTTGCTTCTCAACAAGAAAGGCACTTAATGCAGTTTTTCAAACCGAAAAGTATGCCACAGAGTAATGCTTATACTTGTAAGTCAAAACAAGGAAGCACACCATTCGGAATTACTATTATATAACCTTTTGAAAGATTTTGACTCCAAACAGATGATAAAAAGGCTAGGTTTTCAGAGAATGTTTGCCGTATTCTTGCTTTGGAGATCTCTCTTAAGCTGAAATTAAAAACAAATCAACATTTTTCAAATAATTTTATGTAGTATCGAGCCAAAAAATGTTTGTCGCCAACTTTGAAAAGCTCCCAATATTTAATACTGGAAAAAGAGTAAATATTATTGAGCAGAAACATGTTGGTTACATAGTGGTACTGTACAAGTATATAATTTTAGTTTTACTATTGGCTGGCTGCAACGTAAGACTCTGTAGAAGCAAAGCAGTCTTTTTTTGCATAAAATTGAGGGGTGTACGTACACCCCCCAAGGAAGGGATGGGCCCCATAAGCGTAGCGTCAGGGAGGCATGTGCTCCCCAACATGATGGACACTTATAATTTAGAACCTGAAGTTTTTCAAAATCAAAACGAAAATCATAATCAGAGCATCATTTAGCTTTTTTTCATTAATTTTATTAAACAAATTATACCTGCATGTTTGAGGGGGGAGGGGAAATATAGGCCCACTGTTAAAATTTTCAATGTTCGGCACTTTTTTCCGGAACAGGGGCGAATATCAACAGAAAGATTATTTCCGTTTCCGTTATCGGTTAGCCATTAACGCAACCAAAATTGTCATCTAGAAGGAATTTTGTAAGTCAAAACAGTCTTTAGGATTGCCAATAATGTAAAATACTAGGCCTCTAAGGGGTATACCCCCCCCCCCACCCACCCCAGTGCGTCAGATTTTATCCTAACCTTCTCCATGCTTGTTGTATTACTAAAATAATAATTCGGAGAAGTCTGGAATCATAAATCATACTACTTTGTTTGAGGCAAAATGAGAAGTAAAGGTATGTAAATGGAAAAAATTCAAGTTTTGAGTAAAGGCATTTAAAGATCAGACCTTAGGTAGGCTTTCATTGTAAAAAGTTTTCTGAGTCATGCTATAGATCAACATTTACCAGGGTTACTAGCATGATCTCTTGCCACAAAAACAGATCAGAGGTTCTCTTACCATTTACCTTAGTTGTCTCCAATTTTTAAATTTTAGACTCAAATCCCTTTGGTTGTGATTTCCTCATATGAATCTTTTTCAGGCATAAATTTTATAATTGTATGTTACTGCTTATTATATAAACAAATATTTTTAACTAGAAAATAGTTTTTCACAAAATCTGACTCATTGTTAGAGAGACAAAGATACAGAGGGGAGAAAGTTAAAAGACAACTCTTTATCTTAGGTAATGCAGTGAAAAGTAAATTTTTGAAATAAAATATGGATTTTAGCACAGGATTTTTTATCTTTCCAAATAAAAAATTTCAATTTTCAAGCACTTTTTCGAGCATTTGTCAGTCATAACCACATCAAAAAGAAATGAAATGCTTAATGAAAGGCTAATAACTAAAAAACTCTAATAATGCATAATAAAGAAAAAATACATCATTTATTCATGTTTAAAAACTATTTTACATTACGTAGTTTGTGTAGTACTCAAGTACATTGTTAAGAACGTGTTTGTATTCAAAAGCTATGACAAACTTAATACTTATGCTTTTACTTGTGATCGTCTTCAATTCCTTATTTTTTTTCCAAAACTTATTTTTGAATCTTTTCAACTTTTGTCTTTATCATATAACTTATTCCTGATTGAGCAAAAATATTTATTTTAACTTTTTTTTCTTTCTTTTTTTTTATTGATACAATTTTAATTTGTTTCGTTATTCGCTATTTTTTTGTTTCAGTTGCGTTTTCATAATTTTAATGAGTGCGTTTTACATGACTATTTTTGTGCCTTTATACTATTCTTTTTTTTAAACAAAAAGTTATTTATTTCTTCCTATATTGGATATCAAGTTAGGTCACTAGGGTCAAGGGCAGTGTTCTTAACTGCTATAACAAGTTTTACCTTTAAAATAACTTTGTTAAATACGCAACTTTTCAGCAATTTTTCAGATTTAATATATTTGTTATCCCCTCCCTCTTCTCTCTCGCTCTTAGTCCTTGTTGATTAATTTCAATGATAGCGATTTTTGGAAGCATAAGCCATTTTTAGTTTGATCGAATAAAAAAAAATTTAAGAGGTTTTTGTCTCGTTTTTCCTCACATATTTTTAGTCTGAACTATTTCACACAAGGCCTCAAAATACAGAATTTTACTCCTATTTTTCAAAAAATTTCCCGGGGGGAATTTTTTGACGGACTCCCTCTCCCCCAAAGTTATTGGTAATCAACAGCATACACCCTACTTTAATGAGGTTATTGCATCACTCTTAGATCCATGGTACTACAAGGTCATAGAACAATAAGAAAACACAACGAGAGCATTAAAAAACGAGTTTAAACATGGGGACTTAATCACGGAAAAAGACACAAAATGAAAAATGTTCTGTTCTACTGCCTAAAATGTAGTTGGGACTAAGAGCAGTATACTTGTAACAGCTCAAGGCTCCGTTAATTTCAGGACCGTCATTTCAAGTTTTCCTAGGGGGAGGGGTCAAAGGGTGCACAAACCATGTAATTTCATCGGAAAACAACAAAAACACGCCCACTTGTACGTAAATATATTAATTTCTCAAAGTCTGGGGGGCGGGGAGGGGGGAAATCTCCCCTCCCCCCCTGGCGGGGCTGGTTAATTCTAAATCAGATCCTGGTGGTAACTGGTCACTGAGGGGGAAAAAAGAAGAAAAGCGGAAGATATTGTATGTGCAATTCATTGGAACAGTAATGAGAGCGATATTTCTCTTACGAAAAATCTAAGTGAAAAACTTGGGGGAAGGGTGTCAAAAGCTCCACCTGCACTTCCAAAACTTTGACCTTTGCCCCCCCAAAACTTTTGGTCATGCTGCGCCTATGATTGCCAGTAACATGGACGCAGTTTGCCACAGTCGTTTATTCACATTTTAACTGAAGTTGGAACATTTATGACCTTTCCTCTTTTTTCTCTCTCCCTCTCTTTTTCGAAGCTGTTACAAAAGTTAACTTGAAATTTTCCCTCCGAGAAGCTTTATTTTCATTTGATGGTTCTTTGTATTTTTAACCGCTAGATGGCAGCAGGAAAAACGAATTTCTAAGTTAAAAAAAACATTTATATTAAACTTACTTATTTTATTCAATAATTTTCAATGATTCTTTGTGCCGGATATAAGGAAATGTTTGCTGAGGACCTTGCACCGAGGTCACAAATTCAACCTGTTTCTGCTTTTATTCTGCTAAAACTCAATATAAAAACTAGAAATAAGTTGCGTAATGGTGATGAATTTCCAGATTTGCTTAGGTGCGGAGAAATCGAAAACATCACTAAATGTGCAAAATGTTGTGTATATTCTCAATTGCACAATGAATTGTTTTACTAAACTATTGCGTAATAAAACCGTCGAACTTATATCGCACAAAGAGAATGAAAGGGGCACTTTATAAATTACATTGGCATTAAGTTACCGTAGACTAGAAAAAAAATGTGCCCCTTTTATTCTCGGTGTGCAATATGAATAAAATACTGTTTTAGCACAACGATAACGACATACTGAACTGTGGTTATACGGATTGAATGAAAGAGCCAGGCCCGTCTTTTAGGAGGATCAGGTGGGTGGGGTCAACTGCCCTCGCTTCTGGTGTTGAGAAATTAGTTTATATTATTTACGTCAAAGTTCGTAGTTGTTCTGATATTCCTGTTTCCTAGATAAAAATAATTTGTCCTCATTTTCAGCTTTTCGTCTTGATACGCCTGGTTTTTCTTTTTCTTTCTTTTTTTTTTTTTTTTCTCTTTTGAATCAATTTCAATGGTCACAACCGGAAATATTCCCAGTGGGAAGGAATTTAAAAAATGGGAATATTCCCGGGAATACTTCCTCGGCCATCTTTCCTTCCCAAAAACTGGGAATTTATGGAAATTTTGGAAAATCCCAAGTTTTTTGAATTTTAACACTACTTATTTAAAATTTTAAGTGCTTTAAATTCTATCTTTTACAGCAAAACTTCACTTTGTTTAAATATAGAAATCATTATATAACTCTGTAATTTACTTCTACAAACTACTTCTACTTTGTATAACTAACTTCCACTTACAATCTTTTTCTTAGTTTTGGTTTTGTTTCAGCATCACTGATAGTCAACGATTTTGTTATTTTGTGATATTTGTGATATGGTTTCAACAACATCAATTTACAGGTTGATTTGTGCGAGATAATTAGTACTTACAGACTGTGTGTTTACTTTTGTTGCTCTAAACCTTGTTTTACAAAATGGGGGAAAAAAGGTGTAATTTAGGATTTTTTTTAGAGTGAAAAGGAAAAAAGGTGTTGTATGCAAATACTGTTCCACTGAGTACAAACAGGCAAATTCTTGCAAGATGAAAAAACACATTAAAAAATGTTACAAATGCCCTGCAGGCCAAAGAAGCCTTCTTAGTGATGAAACTACTTCGAAATTTTCGACAAGAACAATGGATGCGAGTAAGGCACTGGTTGAAGTAAATGCAAGCGAAACTACTGTATTTGAACAAATCTAGTTCAACTTTAGCTCCATGCTCCATCAACAGATTTGATTATGTTACCATCAAATTCCAGTTCAATATCTGAAACATCTAGTTCCACCACTTCTGATTTTGGATCTGGTAATGTACCGTTATACTCTTCAAGGTCTTCAGGAATATTGAATACATTTCTGGATAAAATGGATTCTCAAACAAATGTAAGTTAATAGTTATTATTCTGACTCTTACTGAAGTAGCCCAGGTAGAATCAAGGCCATAAACGATTATGCTGAAGAGAAAAAAACTATGATAATATAGATGAGGGCCAGGACATTGATGTTAACTCTGAGATTGAAGAAAAAGATGACGATGATGGATGAAGAAGACAGTATGATGGATGCTAATGACAGAGACTACAATGCGATTTACAAGATGAAAGAGTATGCCGTCAAACGTTGTAGAGGATTAGAGGAAGAAAATCTGTATATAAAAATGTAGAAAATATGTAGTTATATGTGTCATTAAAAAAATTGCAAATTTTTAATCCAACGTTAGCACTAACGCTAAAAAACGTTGGATTAAAAATTTGCAATTTATAATTTGCACTAAGGTAACCATTTGCTTCATATGTGTCATTATTCGGTATTTTTTACGTCCCTTCTAGCTTTCATTAGTTATACACTAAAATCTTAGTTATCTCTAATTGTTGTTTTTTACACATTTTTTCTGCAATTAAATTTTAAATTTTGAACTTAAGTAGTTTTTGAATTTTTTTAGTCTAATCATGATGATAAAAGACTATTATTCAACAATTATTTGCAATGTAGTACAATTAAAAAATATTTTTCAACTAATTATGTCATAAATTATAAGTTCCCATAAATTCCCGGGAATGTATGAATTTTGGAAATATTTCCGCGAACATTCCCTGGAAATATTTCCTCAAATTTAAATTCCTGGAAATTTTACATCTCTACTCACAACAGGTTTTCTATTTGTCCCTAGAGAAAAAAAAGACCAGAAGTTTAACTAATAAAGGTTAAAATTAGCGATGCACTGATTTATCTGCAGAAATCGGCTACTTTGCCAATTAAATATCTTTCAATTTTAGCCGTCAATCGGCTGTGTGTGTGTGTGTGTGTGTGTGTGTTTTTTTTTTTTTTTTTTTTTTTTTTTTTTTTTTTTTACATCGATGCGGAATTAATTTTAGTTTGGGATGTTTTGAATACTGAAATGAGTTTTGCTTAGATAAGAAACTATACTGATATATATATATATATATATATATATATATATATATATAATATATATATATATATATATATATATATATATATATATATATATATATATATATACATATATATAGAGGGTGGAGATAAAAATTACTGAGAAAATTTACTTAAATTTTAAAGGTTATCGATTAGGAGATCTGCAGTTTGTATTGGTCTTTATGCCAATGCTTTTAATTAAAAAAAAAAAAAAAACACGTACTGGTAAACTTGATTACAACATCTTATGATGTACCTTTCATTCCAATGCATGGACATAATTGTTTTTGCAATGCATCGGTATGTATGTACATCACACACACACACACTTTTTGATGCAAAAATAATTAAGAGTCCTGATTTTAGTTCTGAAATTTTTTCAATTTTGTGTCCTGATTTTTTTTCAAAGCCCCTACGAAGTCTGATTTTTTTATATGGGGCCTGGTTTTACTGTATTTAAAAAAAAGGTACATGAGCTAAGCACATACCATTACCATTCTTCCTCCTAGCAAAATAGGAAATGATGGGCCTGGAAATACACGCACATTCTATGCACTAAATTCTGTTGCTTCTGAACATCGGGTCGAATTTAGCATTTGAAACATAAAAAATTTCCCCTCAATATAACTAGTATTAGGATTCTGAGCAGGGGCGACCAGAACTTAACATTTTTGGGAGGACGGAAATTTTCAATCTGCAAATGATGAAACTCCAAATTTTGGCGGAATAAAAAAGTATAAAGAATGCACACATTTAATAAAATTGCACATTCGGACATTTAAAAATTCCAATATTGTAATTGCGTCTCCGAATTTTCTGAATCGTCCGACAGAATTTGACGACAAATGAAATTGTTTGAAAGGTCACAGTGACCTCCTGTGATGTTCCACTGGATCATCGGCCCCCTTGACTCTGAAAAAAAAAAGAAGGATCTGTTCGACATATTTTAGCGGACGTACAAAAAAAAAAAAACAATGTTGGTGTAACTCTGCAGGGGCGTTTCCAAGGGACTAACGGATTTACGAAAAAAAAAAACTATCCGCTGAAAGCTAGAAAATTTGAGCAACTGTTACTCTAATCATCAGTAGATGGCGACACTAGTTTAAAATTCGGCGTCTAAGAGCCAGTGGCCGGCTGACTTACGGTATTTTAGCAAGCTTCATTTTTTCATCAGACAGACAATGTCCCGGTCACAAGTAACATGGGGAAAATTTTTTTTCAGCTAATCTTTTGCGGCACCCCCCTAAAATGTGCCAATGGGCTAGAAAATGAGATTTGCAAAGTTTTAGCTTAATCGGATAATATTAACACGTGCCGCAAAGAGGGTAAAGTTAAGAAAAACAGCGATTTTTAGCCAAAAATTGTAGTTTTTATTCTGTAAAACCAAAACTACTGATTCTAGAAGCTTTATTTTGGTCTCATTTTGTAGGAAATTTTATTTTCTTTAAGTCTAATCTTATTTAAAGTTTCGAAAAAAATGATTAAATATTTTTCAGAATTTTCACAAGTCAGGCTGCAACGCAAATCCTCGAAATTGCAAGTAACATGGGGAAAATTTTTTTTCAACTAATCTTTTGAGGCACCCCCCTAAAATGTACCAATAGATTAGAAAATGAGATTTGAAAAGTTTTAGCTTAATCGGATAATATTAACACGTGCCTCAAAGTGGGTAAAGTTACGAAAAACAGTGAATTTTTAGCCAAAAATCGTAGTTTTTCCTCTGTAAAACCAAAACTACTCATCTTAGAAACTTCACTTTGGTCTTATTTTGTAGGAAATATCCTTCTCGTTAAGTGCTATCCCATTCATTTTTGCGAACATGTCCAAAGTATTTATTTGGTATTTTTCAGGTTAAATCGTAGAGTATATCAAAAATAAGAAATTTTCATGCAAAAACCTAAAAGCATTACAATATTCTATTACATTTATTTGCTTATTGTTGGATTTACTTTGTCAATTAAAAAAGGGATATTTTCGCGGTACTTTAGAAATAAAACAACTTAACCCCTTAATTCCTCTATCTTAACACAGAAATTTGTACCGCGAAAATACCCCTTTTTTAATTGACAAAGTAAAACAAATTTCTGTGTTAAGATAGAGGAATTAAGAGGTTAAGTTGTTTCATTTATTTCTAAAGTACCGCGAAAATACCCTTTTTTAATTGACAAAGTAAATCCAACAATAAGTAAATAAATGTAATTGAATATTGCAATGCTTTTAGGTTTTTGCATGAAAATTTCTTTTTTTTTTTTTTTTGATATACTCTACGATTTAACCTGAAAAATACCAAAAAAATACTTTGGAGATGTTC
>JAXGGA010025643.1:0-10345 GCA_038373865.1 Uloborus plumipes
ATATTTTTAGATGCATCAAGTCACTTTTAATGCTTTTTTCATCTATCTTTTATTTTTAACAGGAAAGTAGGCTAAAAACTGTATTTCGAGAAACATAGAGAGAAAAAGAACAAAGGAGCTTAAAACATAAAGAATAAATAACATGGGTCATTGACTTATAAAAATGCTATGATGAAAATAGAATTAGTATCATTAAAAATAATGTAAAATTAAAAGTATTCATGAGTAAACAGAACACTCAAGACGTTTTCCAGTCAGTCCCTGACAAATGTTTTGCAGTATTAATTTTTTTTTTAAACCTGATGATTCGAATTGCTGCAAATAAGGTTGATTTTTTATGATCTTGATTAGAAATTAAAAAAAATATAAGAACTAAAAAAAAGTTGAAATCGGGTGAGAAAGCGCTTGTCAAACGATAGAAGAAATTTTAAAGGTGTATATTGAGTAAAAATAACACTAGAAAGGTGGAAAGGCATGTGAGGCCCTCTTCATAGTTTGATCTTCAAAAAATCAGATAATAACTGACTGAATGTAATGGAATTTTCCGACTTTTTATAATAAGACTCTGAGTACTTATTTAAAAATTTAATCATTAGCCTCACAGTGGTGTAAATACTGAGCCTCAATTTAGAAAGACAGTATTTTTCAGTTGCAGTATTATTTTTCGAATTTCAAATGCTAGATAATAGGGAATATTTAGGAACGTGAAAATTATTGAAGGAATACAAAAATTATGATACCAAATAAACCAATGGCATCAAACAGATAGAATGTATTTCGGCAAAATGATGTTTCTAAGGATCAGCTCATATTTTTATGATTATTATTTCTCATTGCGTCCACTGCTGTACTCGTGCAAGATTTGCACCAGTCAGAGCTTATTAAACCTTGTTTTTTTCCCTTCATTCTCTGTTTTTTTTTTCATTTACTTATTTTTTTTTTAATTTAAAAGCAGTTTCTAGAAATCTCTACTATAACTACTATTTTTTTGTATCGCGCTACTCACTACTCTACTTTTTTAAAAAAGTAGAGAGCTACACTACAAACTACTAAAAAATGTAGCTACTACAGTAGTTTCGCTACTTGTAGAGCGCACTACTTCCGACCACTTTGTGTAACAGGAGAAAAATGAGGTTTGAAAAATATATTTCTAATCGTAAAGAAAAGTTAAGTACAGAGCAAGTATAAAATGGACTAAGCATCCTAAAACTAATTCTGTCTGTAATTTCAAAAAACAATATTTTTTGCACCATTAATGCGACTGTAACAGAGTGGACATCCCACGGTGCAAATTAACTATCATCAGCAAAGAATTTTGGGCTTATCTTAGTGTCTTAGTTGCTGACTATTTTATTCAATGTATCAAAGTAATCACAGCAGATACATTACTTGTACTTCTTTAAAAAATATATTGAATTCAATTGCTTATTTTATTTCTGAAAGACTTGTAACAGAGTGGACAGTTTGAAATGTAAAAAATCTAGGAACAAAGATAAATAAGTGTTTTTCCAAGATTTTTTTGTTTACATACATAAAAATCAGAAGAAAGGATGTCAGAAGCATTTTTTTGTGCTGTGCATTGCAAATGATTTTGTTGTTGCATTTCAGCTTAATTCAGCTTAAATTTTAAAATAAATTACCAAAATTCTGAAGGATCGGACTGATTCCATTTTCTCTTAAATGACCGATATATTATTACAGTGAACTCTCACTTATACGCCGCCTCATTTATGCGCCTTTTTCACTTATACGACGATTCTAAATGATCCCAGCACATTCCATTGCAAAATAATGATAGTATCATTCGTTTAAGTGTCGCTCTAAACATAAATATTTCATTTATGCGCCGTATTTTCCGTAAAATGTAAAAAAAAAAAAAAAAAAACCTTTAAAAAATAAGCATTCTTCTTTACTTTCCTCTTTAATCTTTCTCCTTCATTGCTCACGAAAGGCATTTTTTCCGCATGAACTCGAGTTCGGAGAGGGACAATTACCTATTATGGATTGTTTTAAATGGAAGTTTTTAATTAGGTATGCTACAATTCTTGTTTTCTCTTTATCATTGTAGTTACGTTACAGTAATTGCCAAACCATAGTGATATGTCCCTTGTCTATAGAAACATTCTTATTCATTCTCTCATTAGAGTCTTTGTTGCGTTTTAGTTCTTTAAAGGTTTTTTCACTTTAGCGTCTCTCTCACTTATGCGCCTTTTTCTGTTGGTCCCTTGGGCCGGCGCATAAGTGAGAGTTCACTGTATTATTATTAAAAATTATTCTAAACATGTTCACTTTGAAAAATAAATTAATAAACTTATATCTAAATAATTAACTTAAAGTTATTTTCAATTACGAATATAATAAAGCAATGATAGTGGCAAAGTAAAAAATATCTAATTGCAACATCATTGGGTGTTAAGAGATCGCAATTTTTGTTAGAAGTACAAAAACTAAAAATAAAAGAATTCAATAAATAAAATAATTTGAGAATTGATATTAAAAGCTACTGCGATTAATTTTTATGAACTAACGATATGATCGTAAGTTTTTTCAACCTTTTGTCGCACGTTAATCCTTGAAGGTTTGTAGCTTTTTCTTTCTAAATATTTTAACTAAAATATTTTTGAAAAGCTGAAGACAATCATACTTATCTGGAAATTGTGAAAAATCAAATGTGTAGAATGCTTCCATGTACAGTACAAAGTCGGAGGAATAACATATAATTTTGTTTTAGAAGCAAAAATTGGTAAAAAAGAAAGATGAAAAGTAATTACATCATCTAAAAGGTTTATCAAACAATGAAATTTTTAACTGGGATTTATATAAAAAGAAATTATTCAGTTAGGTCCTCACATCATACCGGATAACCCTCACATCTATTCCGGATATCTCCCACATAAATACCGGATACTTTGTCGGATATCCTGCAAAAATCTACCGGATATCCGTATCCGGGGCAGTCAGCTGGATCGGATATCCGGAAGTACCGGATACTTAAAATATCGGCCGGATAGGACGGATACCGGATAGTTGTCGGATATCCGGTCCATCAATATTTATTAGGCTTAATCGCTTTAAATTTGACTACTTATTAATTGATATCTTCGTTAATTAAAATAGTATAATTATATAAATTGAAACTAATGAAGCCTGAAAAACTCAGTTTTTAATATAAGTAGATATTAGAAAACTCGATGAGGGTAGGTAAACCCAAGTCGGATCTTGTACTATAAGTAGCGCTACTTTAGAAGGAGCTGCATCGGTGCGGGAAAACTTTATGGAGCTATAGTTTCTTAGATTTTCTGATAGAGCTATAGTATTCGAGTGCCCACGAAGGGCAAAGCAACAAGTAAATAAAACTTAAAATGAAATTATTCAAAATCTATCAGTTTGAAATACAACGGGTAATTTGTGAAAACCAACACATATACGTGTCAACATTAAAATAATCTAAATTACTGTCCGTCCGTGAAAGCCGCGCCTAGCACTTGCGAACAATTCCACTTAAAAAAGGGGTGATGGTTTGTGAGTGGAAACTTTCCGAAGTTTTTATTTTAAAACTTGCATTTGCTATCCTTTTGATATATTCAACTGAACTATGTATTTGAAATTAGCATCGTTCTACGTTGTTTGATACGGCTCAAAATGCTTCTTATTATTCTTTCCATTATTGTTATCTTACCTATCACCCCTATTTTGGTAAGATCAGAGAAGACCTGACGCAAGCATAAATAAGCGGAAGGTTTTACCTAAGGAAATCAGACAGAAGAGTACGGGTTTGATTACGTAAAATTACACGAACTGAATAATAGATATATATTTCCAAATACCACTGAAACTTGCGACTTTTTTGAATGTTTTTTCTTTGCTTTTATTTTTGAAGAGTTCATTCAGACTTAAGAGGACATTGAGACTTAATAATTTCTCCAACATTTTGGTACAGATCTTAGCATTTTTACTAAACAGGAGTGAACACATTTTTTAATGTTTACATTCCATGCAAAGAGACTCATGGCACAGTTACAGTTTTATCAAAAATTTTTGTTACTTAAAATTTAATTGATATGTATACCTCACGTGCGGGACATGCAAAGTCAACCTCTTGGTATGGGCTTTATGAATTAATTAAGTTTTTGCTCTTAATTTAGCAATGACAAAACAAATTGTAGATTTTGATTGCTAAGGTTCTAATGTTAATGAAACATATCGCATTTGCTGAGAAATAATAACTTAATCCATTAAAAAAATATGTTTGGGCTATTCCACGATGAAGTAGCTATTTTGTCCCACACTTGACGGTTTATGCATTTTAGCAAAAGTAATAGGTAATGACAAAGTTTTTTTCTTAAGGAATCACACAAACGTGCGTAATTTTTTAAGCAACCAAAATGTTTTTATTAACCTTTTATATTATTATTTTTAATGAAATATACGAAGCATCGCGTGCGGGACAAAATAATCGTTTTAATTGGAATGACCTACAGCTTCTTCTTAAGTTATGCTTCTTAAGAAGGAGCTGCATTGTTACTAGAAAAGTTTATGGACTCTAATAGAAATTTTCTGGTAGATGTGTAGCTTTTTTACAATGTACACTAAAGACATTCCAGATAAATTTTATTTAGAAGAAATTATTCAAAGAATATCATTTAGGAATAAAATTTGGGAAAACTAAAATATCTCCATTCTAATATTGAAATAATCTAAATTTTAGCGTATGTCTGATTACATTAATTCATAAACTGAATTGCAGAATAATATTTCGAAAATACCACTGAAACTTGAGAGTGTGCTTTCATATTTTTTCCCCTTTTATTTTCCAAGAGTTAATGCCTTATAAAATGTGTGCAACACAAGACCTCATTTTTATCAGAGAACCAACTCTTTACGTGATAGGGATCAAGTTAAACTAAACATTTTAGTATTTGATGACCAAGTAAAGCAACTTTGATCATGGAGCGATTCGATGGAAGCAGCCTAAGCAGCTCCAAAAGGGGGGGGGGGCAACTGGTAGAGAACAGAGTGTGGGAACAGCTAGTGATCTTATAAAGTCTTTGAAAAGTTCGTATCCAATGTACAAAACTAATATTCTGAAAGCAAAAGCTGCACAGTAATTTTATTTAAAAAAATTTGTTATGGGTTCCACACTACTTTCCTTTACATGTAAATTTCTTTGTAGATGCCTTAGTGTTGAAACAGTGTTAGGAGTGAACAAGGTAGCAATTCAAACATTTACACCCCTAGTTTGCCACGAAACAATGCAAAAAACTGTTTTTTAATTATTCATTTTCTAAATATCGCCGATTTTAACATCATTCAGTGGATATTTCGCAAAATATCGCCAACAGAGCCAAATTCAACCCAAATTCAAAAAATATTTTTCGCCAAATTTGTCGCCAACTTTGCAATATATCGCCAAGTTGGAGTCAAACACTTGGCGACCAAAAGCTTGGCGATATATCGCCAAGTGGTCGGGCCGCTTCATATCACTTGTCTGCATTTAAATTAACACTGATTTGTCCCCAAAAACACCCCCTTGGGAAAATCCGAATGCAACCACAAGAGAAGGTGCACAACTAGAACTCCCTCTGAGCCTACATACCAAAGAAGTTTCTGCGGCATATTAGTGTTTGAGTTATGCGACATGCATAAGCACAAACAGACGTCACGAGAAAAATCGTCGTAATTAACTGGGGGTGGTTGAAAAGGATTTTTCGGCTGGTTATATGTTGGTAGGTACATATGCACGTGCTGACAGGTCGAAAAAACGACTCACCGTTTATTCGGGGGTGAGTAAAATCAAAATTTGAACTCAAATTTGAGGAATTTTTTTCTTCGCGATCACAATACTTCCTTTACAAATGTATCCTTAAAAGGAAGTAAAAAGTTAAAACATTTTTACTTCCTTAAAAGGAAGTAAAAATGTTTTAAATAGAACGGCTAATAACGCCTTTCATTAAATACAACGTACATACGTTGAAGCCAAGATTCAGTAAGCCAAAATCCTAAAACACTCTTCTTATTATATTAAGTTTCTCAGTCATGTAAGTGGGAGTTTCCACTTTTTAAACTGAATAAATACATTCGAGCTGCCTGAAAAAGAAAAATACCCGATGATAAAAGCTAAAAGCATTCACTTTTACAGAAAATAGAAATCTTTTATGAAATATCACGATAGTTCGGCGGAAGTTGTGAATTGAGGACACTGAGGAAAAACAGCGCTTTGTGTAAGAAAATGGAAGAAACATAGAATGTGATGAATTGTAGATTGAAATTTCTGTGGTACAACTGCAAAATATGGATGTGTTTAAACACAGGGAAGCAGCGATGCCTTTGTGAGTCTATGCTTAGCAATAACTGTTTGAAACGGTGATGTGTTCATTTTTGAACCGATTGATTTTAATTGCAATCGAGTCTCAGAGTGGTGAACTCATCCCCTTGAGAACTCTTTCTCTCTCTCTTTTTAAATTCTAATAGTTATTTCACACTTGGATATATTTTGCGAATTAATTTCAGATGACAGACACACTGTAAAAAATAGATGTTGCTTTTACGGTATAATACAGCTAATTTTACGGTAATAAACTGTAAAAATTGCTAATTTTGCAGTTTATTACTGTGCCTTTTACAGTTTTAAACTGGAACCTCTGATGCCAGTACTATACTGTTGTTTTTACGGTATAATACTGCTAATTTTGTATAAATAAACTGTAAAATTGTGGTAATAAACTGCAAAATTGCTGCTTTACAGTAATAAGCGATAAAATTGCTAATTTTACAATTTATTACTGTGCATTTTACAGTTTTAAACTGGAACCTCTGCTGTCAGTATTATACTGTAAAAGCAACGCTTCTTTTTTGCTGTGTATGTCGTTACAAAGCAGAGAAAGATATAAAAATATTCATCCTAACTTTTTGATGCCCTTTCTACAGCTAAATTTGTCACCAGAAAGTTAAAGCGTACTTAAAGATCTCCATATTTACCGTAACCTAATAAGCATCTCATGTATATCAAAAGCAATAAATATAACTGAATCTGATACAAGGAAAACAAAGTGGCCGACCAGCGGGTTCTTATCTGGAAAAGCTTTCGACAAAACCGATAGTAACTGTCGTCAGTTGATTCAATTTTCCGCGCAGTTATTTTTGACCTCATTAAGATAAAGGCGAACTTTATACTCCTGTGTTATCTGTTCCTTTTTACCATATTTATAACTGTTAAAGTTCTATCCAGCGCAAACAGACCCGACCTTTCTTACAATTCGAATAAAACAAGACTTAAATATCTCTCCCAGCCCAGACACAAAGGGCAGAGCGGCGCATTTAATGCTCCTGCTGAAATAGGGTTACTGTAGTCAATAAGGTAAAGACCGTATTTAAAGCTTTAACTGTTTTGTGCAGTTAGGAAAGACATATTTAATGGCTTTAATTTCCATGGAGATTTTTGTGCTTTTTTGGTGGCGTGTTCTGTTGTTAAAAGTTTAAATATCGAAGAAAGAGGTATCAACTCCCGTGTAGGAGATGAAAGCGTGAAAAGGAATAATAAGCAATCGCAGTACGACGCTTAATTTTGGCAGCGAGAAAAGATGAAAGGCTTCTTTTTGTTTAAAATCAACAGAGTTAGATTTCGTGTAGTTCAAAACAAAAAAAGTAATCAATGATTGTTTATTGTTTTCGATTTATTGAAATTGATGAAAGGATCACTTTGCGTTTTCTGGTGTTGTTGTTGCTTTTGTGTTGCTGTCCTGTGCCAGCTGAGCTGGTAATTTTGGGTTTGCTACTTCACTTTTGGGTCAATCCATGTCAAATCACCCAGGAAAACGGGATTTTGTAACCCATGTCCTCGGATTTTGATAAAACTTGGTGTATTTAATATTTTTATGGTGGTAAGTAACCATATGAATTCTTTTACCCATATGTGATCTGGTTTTTGTTTTACAGGTCGTCAAACTTTTCAAAAAATTGCATTTTCTGTCAACCGCTAAGCCTAATCTGAATGTATACGTATCTCTTCAGTAAATTGTGACGGGTGCAGAAATCTTTCAATATTTCCAAAAATTCTCAGATATGTTGCTGAAAGTATGAGGATTGAATAAAAAAATACTTGAAATTTATATAATATAATTTTGTTTGAATAAAATTTGAATAAACCACGACAAGCATTTCTTTTCTTGTGCAAAACATGAGTTTACTTAAGTGGCATTTCACGAAAAGGCGGAGGTCCTATTCAATAATGGAAGCATTCGAAATGAGCCTGAAGGTGTGTTCTATCATTGCAAAGAATAAAATTAGTGGTTTTTTTCGTTTTCTCGTTGCTGTTGCACAATATACACATTTCAGTATCAAAATTTTTGAAAAAAAGTTCTAGTCATTTTTCTAACCTAAATTTCACTGAAAAGCAAACATACCTCTATTTTTAAGTGTATTTACAGCCCTATTATGCTACTTAAAAAACATCCTAATCCCTTACTAAGCAGAAACAAAAGTGAGAAATAATTTATGACTCCCAAATTCAGTTGTTAAGTTCAGCAAAATATCAGATGTAGAAAAAAGATGTGCAAAACATGAATTCACTTTAGTAGCTTTTTATGAAGAGGCGGAGGTCATATTCAATAATAGAAGCATTCGAAATAAACCTAAAGGTGTGTTCTATCATTGCAAAGAACAGAATAAGTGGCTTTTTTCGTTTTTTTTCTTTTTTTTTTTTGCACAATATATACATTTCAGTACCAACATTTTTGAAAAAAGTTCTAGTCATTTCCTAACTTAATTTTCAATATTTTTTGTGTAAAAGAGGCATAGCTTATGCTTTTGTAGCATAAAAAAACGTATTATATTTATTTTTAATGATTTATAATTGTATTGAATGTGCGAAGAAGAGATAGGATAGCCCAATCTTTGAAGAAAAAATAACAATGAAAAATATGAGTTTCTGAATATTATCGGATTGTTTGTCTTTGAAGTGTTTATGTGATCCTGTTTTCAGCAAATTTAAGGAATATTCTGTTTGTTATTTTAACGCTCGACCTTCCTTGCATTTCCGACGTCGGACAGTACTTGTTGAAGTCAAGTTATCATGAAATATTCGGAATACTTATTTTGTACATATTCAATCTCCTTTTGAAGAGAATAGTAACATCTTCCAGAATCTTATGTTACGGACCATTTGACGTAGTTATTTCATTTAACATCTTACTATTTCTTAGTTATAGTAAAGATAATAGTCTCTTCTTAGGTAAAAGATAGTCTTGCTTCAAATCCAGAATAGTCACTCACTTGAAAATTTTCAATTTTTTTCTTTTAAACTCCAATAGCAAGTGTCGAAAGCTGTATTTGCTATTAACTGAATGCTGAAATTTCTAGTTTATTTTTATTGAATTATGTCTGTCCGGGGCTCTAGCTTTTTAATTATCTCCTATTATTATTTATCAGCGCAAACCAACCTTCCTGATAAGCGAATTCAATGAAAAACAAACAAAACAAAATAGAAAACCCACTCACATTCTTTATCCCTCTTATCACTAAGACCCATATTTTGATAAAATAAGAAGAGACCTGATACATGCGCAAATGCAAGGAAGGTTGAGCGTTAAAATATCAAACAGTATATTCCTTAAATTTGCTGAAAACAGGATCACACAAACATTTCAAAGACAAACAATCCGATAATATTCAGAAACTCACATTTTAAATTATTGTTACAAATCTTGTAAATAGTTGTTGTTTTTCCTGCCTTGCTTTATTTTCATTAGTTTTGGTTTTATCTGACGTCATGTTGCAAAGGTATCTGAAGATATCACTTTTATCACTGGTATACCGGCCCTCTGTAACGTTTTGTAGTTTTTATACTTGCCCTACATTTGATAAGCGTGAAGACATTTTCCCCGCTGAGTGTGTTTTTTTTTTCTTCTTTTTAGAAATTTCATGAATGAATTGGAATACTCCAGATTTTGCTAGAAATGTCCTTGAGTGTATAAAAAGCTGGCCTTGAACACAAGTCAGTCAGTTGTTTTCAGATTTGATTCTGGTGACTCGTTTTATTCGCTATTCGCTTGGGCGAATGTTTGTTTTGCTTTTGTAATTGCTTAATTACTGTTCACGTTAGATACGTGGTGCTGAATTACTGTTGAGAGTACAGTGTAGTGTTTGCTGCCTAATTGCTGATGTTTAGCAATTGTTTTCTGCTCTTATTGTAAATAGTGTAAATACTTGTAAATAAATTTATAGTTACTTCCTCAAGATTGGAATGCTCATTTGAAGAAAGTTGAAGGTGCTACGGACTCGTTACAATTTTGGCGCCCAACGTGGGGCATCTTCAAGGACTTTCTTGGAATTACCTGTGAACTCGGAC
>JAXGGA010025644.1:5000-10345 GCA_038373865.1 Uloborus plumipes
CCTCAAGAATGATATGGCGACTCTGGCTACTAATCAAGAACAATTAAAGAATGAACTGGCTACTAATCAAGAACAATTAAAAATTGATCTGGCAACTAATCAAGAACAATTGAAAAATGATCTAGCTGAAGAAATTAAAAGCGATCTAACGTCAATGAAAAGTTTGGTGGAAAGTAAATTTACCAATGTGGAAAATAAAGTGGAGGCTCTAGAAGAGAAAGTTGACAGCGTTGAGAATCGAATCACCACAGTAGAAAACCACGTGGAAAAGAAAATTAAAGAGCTTGAATCGAAGTTATCAGCATCCTCCAACAACTCAAGTGACTGTGTTGCTGCAGCTGGAACTTCCCGTCCATCCATCAAACTGGCCACGTTTGACGGGAAGACCTCGTGGAATATTTACAAGAAGCAGTTCCTCATCGTTGCAGAAGCAAACTCCTGGGACTCTTCCACGAAAGCCTGTCAACTTGCAGCCTCGCTGAGAGGGGATGCAGCTGAAATACTACAGACCTTCCCAGAGGACAAGCACCGTGACTTCGAAGCCTTATCATCGGCCTTGGAGCTTCGCTTTGGCGAATCATGCCAAAAAGAATTCAGCCAACTTCAGCTCAAATCCCGACTCCAGAGGGATGGAGAGACTTTGCAAGTGTTTGCAGCAGACGTTGAGAGGCTTTCCCATCTCGCCTTCTCGGACTGTCCTTCGAGTGTTCGCGATAGCCTGGCCCTGAACTACTTCATAGATGGAGTGCGAAATCCAGAAGTTCAGATGGCTCTCCGGATGGCGGACATTAAGGATCTTAAATCCGGTCTGGTCTACGCAATGAAGTTCGAGGCTGCACAGCAAACATCCCGCAAGGATCGCCATACAATCAAAGGCGTAGAAGTGAGTGACCCGGATTTGAACTCAACTTGTCTCTCGGAAATTAAGCGACAAATCAACGAGATCTCGGGGACCCTGAAGAAGATTACTGCTCGCAAAGACCAGAGTAGACAACCACTGAAGTGCTGGAAATGTGGCGGTGAGGGCCACGTACGAAGGAATTGCGAAGCTCGCCAAGAAAAGAAGAAGTCTCCCAAAGTTTTCCAGATTTCCCCAAGAAGTGGCGGCTGCAACGGACTCTTCATTTACGCATATGTGAATGGGTTTCCCTGCGAAATGATTGTGGACACAGGAGCCAACGTTACCATCATAAGGACTGATGTGGCTCATCAATTTGGACTCAAGATCTTATGGACGCCGCCCTGCGTTACTCTCCAAACTGTGACAGGTGACAAAATCGAGATTGAAGGAAAAGTGAACTTAGAAGTAATGTTCGGGGGCGCCACTTACCATCACACGGCATTCGTCGCTGACATTACAGATCCCTTCATTCTCGGACTGGACTTTTTGAGAAAATTTGATTTTTCTATTGACTGTAGAAATAATGAGCTGCACTCGATGAGGGAAGACATAGTAATTTTCAATACCGAAAATAACTTAAAATCCGCTCATCAAATAATAGCTCAAACTGATTCATTGATTCCCTCTAGATCAGAAGTACTAATACCTGGCTCCATCAATGAAAACAACAGCTTTAAATTCTGCCTAATTGAATATCCTAACCAGAGTAATAGCCCAAAAGGAGTACTAGTGGCATCTACACTTGTGGACCTTTCAAGGAATGCAGTTCCTGTGAGAGTCGCCAATGTAAGTGAAAGACCAAGGAATATCAAGAAAGGAGAAGTGTTGGCAACTTGTACTCCCGTAAACTGCATCATCAGAAGAATTGATTCCTCCGAGACTGTGTCTTCTGAGTCCTTGACTTCGAAATTAATTGGGAGTGCAGCATTATCGAAGGATCAAAGATACGCTGCGGAAAAATTGGTGGACGACTTCAAGCAGGTGTTTTCATCTACACCCGAAGATGTTGGTCGCACGAGTTTAGCGCAGCATAGGATCGACACTGGAGATCATCCCCCTATCAAGCAGCATCCAAGACGACTACCGTTCGCCAAGAAGGAAGAGGTTGAGATCCTCGTAAAAGAGATGCAGGAGAATGATGTCATCGAACCCTCATCCAGTCCTTGGGCATCCCCTATCGTCTTGGTCCGAAAGAAAGACGGCTCCACCAGATTTTGTGTTGATTACCGACGCTTGAATGACATCACCAAGAAGGACAGTTACCCTCTTCCACGGATCGATGACACTCTGGACACCCTTTCCGGACACAAGTGGTTTTCGACCCTGGATTTAAAGAGCGGCTACTGGCAGGTGGAGATACACCCCGACGACCGAGAGAAGACGGCGTTTACAACCGGACAAGGCTTGTGGCAGTTTAAAGTGATGCCCTTCAGCCTCTGCAATGCACCAGCCACGTTCGAGCGTCTTATGGAATCAGTGTTACGAGGACTCTCTTACGAATCCTGTCTTGTCTACTTGGACGACATCATCATCATAGGACGCAGTTTTGAGGAACATTTGACTAATCTTAGGAAGGTGCTGCAAAAGCTTAAGGAAGCCAACCTGAAGTTGAGCCCGTCCAAATGTAATTTGTTCCGCCGTGAGGTGAACTACCTTGGTCACATTATCTCCTCCGAGGGCGTACGAACAGATCCAGATAAGGTGTCTGCAGTCAAGAATTGGAGCCGCCCCGAAAATGTCCATCAGCTGCGCAGTTTCCTGGGGCTCTGCACATACTACAGGAAGTTTGTGAAGAATTTTTCCAACATTGCACGACCTTTGCATAAGCTGACGGAGAGCAAACAAAAATTTGAATGGTCCAAAGAATGCGAGGATGCATTTCTACAGCTGAAGGAGGCTTTAACATCAACGCCTATTCTCTCTTATCCTCAGCCTGAAAAATCCTTCATACTTGACACTGATGCGAGCCACGAGAGCGTTGGAGCTGTTTTATCTCAAGAAATAGACGGTAACGAACATGTCATCGCCTACTGGAGCAAATGCTTATCCAAGTCGGAGCGAAATTATTGTGTCACGAGAAAGGAATTGCTCGCCATAGTTAAAGCTGTAGAACATTTCCATCATTACCTCTACGGCCGCAAATTCCTGCTCCGGACCGATCATGCCTCTTTAACTTTGAATTTCAAGAATCCAGAGGGCCAGGTAGCCAGGTGGATACAGCGGCTCCAGGAATATGACATCGAGATTAAGCACCGAAAAGGTTTGTCACACGGTAATGCTGACGCATTGTCAAGAAGACCTTGTTCCGAGAACTGCCATTATTGCTCCCGAATTGAGAAACAGTACGGGACGACAATCCCTACTGCCTGTCAAGTTACTGCTACTTCATCATCTTCAGATCCTGATCCATGGAGTGACGACCAAGTAAAAAAAGATCAGCTTAAAGACCCAGACCTAAAGCCTATCATAGAGTTAATGGAAAAAGACAGTCGGCGACCTAGTTGGCAAGACATTTCTATCTACAGTCCTGCAACGAAAAGATACTGGGCTCTATGGAACTCTCTCCAGCTGCGAAATGGCGTCCTGTATCGGAAATGGGAATCTGACGATGGTAAAGCATTCAAATGGCAGTTACTCCTTCCCAGATCAAGAATTCCAGACGTTCTAAAGGAGTTGCACAGTAGTCCGACTGGAGGACATTTTGGTGTGTTGAAAACCCTCTGCAACGTTCGAGAACGCTTCTTCTGGAGCAAGGCGAAGGATGACGTAGAGAAGTGGTGTCATTCTTGTGACGCCTGTGCTGCCCGTAAAGGACCGAAGAGAAGAAGCCGCGGGAAACTACATCTTTACAACGTAGGAGCTCCTTTCGAACGAATCGGGATCGACATTCTTGGTCCTCTACCGAAAACTACTGATGGGAACAAATACATCCTCGTTGCCATTGACTATTTCACCAAATGGCCCGAAGCATATTCCATTCCGGATCAAGAAGCTACCACTGTAGCAGAGACTCTAGTCCAGCATTGGATCTCGAGATATGGGACACCTTTGCAGATCCATTCCGATCAGGGAAGAAACTTCATCTCTGCTGTGTTTAAGGGCCTATGTGATATCCTCAAAATTGAGAAAACTCGAACGACACCACTACACCCACAATCGGACGGCATGGTGGAGAGATTCAACAGGACAATCCTTAATAATCTCTTGCTTATGGTCTCCAAAAATCAACAGGATTGGGACAAGAAACTTCCTCTGTTCCTGCTGGCCTACCGCAGTGCTGTCCACGAGACCACCGGATATTCCCCATCACAGATGCTTTTCGGCCGAGAGCTTCGGCTGCCTTGTGATCTCGTCTTCGGTCTCCCTCCAGATGCGCCTTCATCGCCTGAGGAGTACGTCCAGGATCTCCAGGCCCGGTTGGAGGACGTTCATCACTTCGCACGGGAGCGAATCAACATCGCGACAGAGAAGATGAAGACCCGATACGACACAAGGTCTACTGGCCATGACTTTCAAGAAGGTGACAAGGTGTGGCTATGGAATCCCATCCGACGTAAAGGTCTGTCACCCAAATTGCAGTCGCATTGGGATGGACCCTACACAGTCCTCCACCGGCTGAACGACGTCGTAGTGAGGATCCAGAAGTCATCACATTCAAAACCTAGGGTTGTCCATTATGATCGGCTAGCCCCATACTATGGCCATAGTTCGTAAAATAAAATCTAAAGCTACCATGGTAACTTGCTTGTAAATTTTGTAAATAACTTTTGCCTTTAATTGATTGTAATATGACTTTATCAATGTTAGTGTTTCCTTCATGTTCTCATTGTTATTGTTTATCATGTTTATGATTGGTTATCACGTAATGTGTGCATCTGTAAATTTTCCCTTGCTTCTTTTCTGGGGATTGTACTGCCCGGGACGTGCAGTCCTTAGGAAGGGGGCAATGTTACAGGTCTTGTGGATGGTTGTTGTTTTTCCTGCCTTGCATCATTTTCATTGGTTTTGGTTTTATCTGACGTCATGTTGCAAAAGTATCTGAAGATATCACTTTTATCATCTGTATACCGGCCCTGAAACACTTTGCAGTTTTTACACTTGCCCTAACTTTAATAAGCGTGAAGACATTTTCGCATGGTTTTTTTTTCTTATCGCTAGAAGTTTCTTGAATGGATTACGTAATGTTATGAATGATTTGGAATATTCCAGATATTACTAGAAAGTTGTCAGGAATTCGTTTCGTGTATAAATAGCCTTGAACACAGTTTTTAGTTAGTCAGTTTTTCTCAGATGGGTTTTCTGAGATGCTCGTTTTCGTTCGCTTGGGCGGATGGTTGTTTTGCTTTTGTAATTGCTTAATTACTGTTCACGTTAGATACGTGGTGCTGAATTACTGTTGAGAGTACAGTGTAGTGTTTGCTGCCTAATTGCTGATGTTTAGCAA
>JAXGGA010025645.1:0-10344 GCA_038373865.1 Uloborus plumipes
ACATACCAAGCTAGAAGTTTCTACGGCATATAGTTTTTGAGTTATGCGAGCCACATACGCACATACATCCGCACATACACCCGCACATACACCCGCACATACATCCGCACATACATCCGCACATACGTACATACAGACGTCACGAGAAAACTCGTCGTAATTTACTCGGGGGTGGTCGAAATTGATTTTTCGGCTGTTTGTATGTTGTTAGGTACATATGCACGTGCTGACAGGTCGAAAAAACTATGCGACATTCATTCAGGGGTGAGCAAAGTCAAAATTTAGACCGAAATTTGAGTAAATTTTTTTTTGTGATCACAATACTTCCTTTACTACGTAAAAGGAAGTAAAATAACTAAAAAAGAAAATAACTGGAATTTTGGCATGTTGTATTATTTGTTCTCTTTTAAAAGAGATTCTCTTCGGTTCCATTCGCAATGCACTGGAGTTACTGATAGGGGTGGATCTGAAAATTTTCTTTGGAGTCATTTTCAAAGTAAGAGACCTTTTTTTTGGTGTTATTCAGAATTCTCAAGTGCTCTCATTTCATGGATTTAATATGAAATTCTTATGCTGTTGTCGAGAACAAATTCTTTGTTCGTGCTACATAAGACTGAAGTTAAAAATACAAGACAACGTGTTCAAAAGTACAAATAAAATATTAAAAAAGAGTTTGGAAACTCTAGCAAATAGCTATTTCGGGGCTGCTACAACAAATGAAGCCCCATCATCAGTGCGAAAAGAGGATGGTTCATCTGACCACAGTCAAGCGAACCTGACTTCACTTGACTGTGGTCAGTTGAACCATCTTCTTTCGCACTGATGATGGGGCTTCATTTGTAATAGCCCCGAAATAGCTATTTTCTAGAGTTTCCAAACTTTTTTTCAATATTTTATTTGTACTTTTGAACACGTTGTCTTGTATTTTAAACTTCATAAATTGTACAAAGCTTTCGACTGCTTTTCTTACATACATAAGACTGTGTTGTATTAGAATTAATTTTAAAGACCATCATTGTCAACAAGATCCTTACAAATCGATTTATTGAATAATGGTATTCTTCAGTTTGCGGCATTCAATATTTTCATTTGTGTGTGTGCTGGAAATTGTTTTGCTATAATTTGTTTTGTATTGTTTTTGTCACACGATAGTGCTTTTCAATTTTAATTAGAATAATTAGTTTTAATTAGAGAGATTAATTTGCCGATTGAGAGGCTGTAATCGGTAGTTGACACCAATTGTTTATAATCGACTAATTTCACTTTATTAATTGGCGGAAACGTTTGAAAGTCGAAATTTCTTTGAGTATGCACGGAGCTAGAAACTATGCCGAATGAGTTCATAACAATGAATACATTTTCTGTTACAAATGTAACATGTCATTTTAATTATTAATGAAATAAGTCAGAAATAAAAACAAATCTAAATCACCTATTTTAAACCTATTTTATTGAGTTAGGGCCCTGCTCCACATAAACGTAAAGCAGAAAAATAAAGCAGAAGTGTAAAATGGAGCAAATAGTGTTCCTATGGAAAGTACCCGGATTTTTGATTTCTGCCTTCAGTTTCGGTCGCGTTTTACGCTGATGTGGAGCAGGGCCCTTAATCAACATTAAAAAAATAACAGATAAATAAACGAAGTATGAGATGGTTACTTAATGAGTGAATCAGTTACACTTCTCCATCAAAACTCAGATACTCCGATTCGATGTTTTTCTTTTTCTTTTGTTATTCACTTAACTGTATTCACTGTTTATACGTAATGAAAACATATGCGTACTTTATAATTTACTTTTTAACCGACTTCAACAAAGGAGGAGGTTATCAATTCAAAGCGTATGTTTTTTTTTTTGTTTGTTCGCACATAACAGCTGATCTACTAAACCGATTTGGACGATTTTTTTTTAATCTATAGGAAATGGTGTAACTTAGGTACCATGTACTCATATGACGATATTTGTTCACTAGAAAAAAAGTTATTATGGAAACCAGTAAATTTCATGTCATTTCCCCATTAAATGATTAAATTTTCAATTCATTGTTGCAAAAATTTTTTGCCTCGCAACAGCAATATTAATAGTAATCATGATGAAAAATTTGAACCAACTAAATCTAACATGAAACTTAACTAAATCTAACATGAAACTCATTAGCGGTAACGTACGTAGTATGTGTTAAAATCTTATGAACAACGAGAAACAAGAATTGCTTTGAAATATAAATTAGTTGACAAACCGTTGATATTTAAATAGCTTTGATTAAGCTAGCACACAAATAAATACCAGAGAATAACAAATATTATTTTTTAGTGTCAATCGTTTATAATTTTAGACGCGTTCATAGGCGGACTTAGGCTGTTCATTCTGGGGGTGCAGAATACTAGGGCCTGGGGAGGGGGAGAACTGGCCGGGGCCTGGGGGTTTGACCTGCGGGGGGGGGGTATTCCACAGGTCAAACAAGGCTCCGGCCATTCTTTCAGAAAATATTCATTTTTTTTTCAGTTTAATCATCATTATGGTTGTTTTGAAGTAAAAGAAACTAACAATGTACCATGAATACCCATCTGCAGTGAATACGATTTTTCTATAATATGGCCTTATGAATAATATATAATTATTTGATAGATGTAATGATTTATTTACTATTATTATTTCCATTTTTTTAAATGGATAAAAATACTGTTATTTTTAACATGATGTTGGTACTATTCTAGCAACATTTGCTCGAAAAAAGTTACGAAAATAGGAATTTATTAACATGACTCTTGTCTAAAATGAATTTAAGGAACATAAACTATTACAAAGCTCAAAATATAAATATAATTCTTTAAACAATACTAGTAAAATAATAGAGTGAAGTTATTGTAATAAAAATAAATACATCAAAAATAACTTTAAAGAACTTCAAAAGTAGTTGAATATTGATACTAACAAGCTGAGACTCACTTTCATCGAATTCGGAAGTAATTGGTGAAAAGCTGGAAATTTTTTTATAATACGTCCCTCCAAAACTTTTTTCAAAATTGAAATTATAATTAATCTACCTTTGATGACGTTGGAGGATCAAGACTCCCTGGGAAACTTACTGAAACTTGAACTCTAAACACGCAATTTCAGGCTATCTTTAGTGCCGTTAGAGGAATTGAGAAGACTCGGGGCATCTCTCCTGAAATATTTTGACACTGAAGCACAACTCAGGATATATTTCTTCATGATAGAGTAAAAGAAAAGAAGATGAGTTTTTTTTTTTTTTTGAACTGAAGTCTCATTTAAGTTATCTTTGGGAAGTAAAAGTTCAAAGACCCTCCCCTGAAAGATTTTCGATATACAGATGCGCAATTTCGCGTTCTCTTTGGAGACGTTAAGACACAAAAAGTGGTTAGGGATCTACCTTCGAAAATTTTCAAAATTGAAACCTTAAGCCATCTTTACTTTAGACCATCTTTGGTAGTAACGTTAGCAAGGACTCTCTCCCGAAATGTTTCGAAATTAATGTTTTAAAAACATTTTTATTTAGGTTATCTTTAATACCGTCAAGAGAAGAGGCAGTATTAGGGCGCTGTGCCCCGAAATTTTGCGGCATTGAAGCTTCAAGAATGCAATTTTAAGCTTTATTTTTTGAAACTGAAGTTTAAAATTTTTACTTTTAGCAGAGGTGCCCATGACCCCCAAGAGCAAAAACTTATCATCCAAGAATTCCACGAAGATCCCTCTGAAAACGAGAGCCATACGTGAAAGAAGAAGAAAACAAAAACTTTTAAAAACGCCCCTTAAAAATAGTTCAATAGCGCCGCTTACGCCATGATTCTTGATAAGAAAAACTGCTTTTAGGCTTTATCTGACAACATTTAGAATAGTAAAAGGATTTAGGAACTCTTTCGGAAATTTTTGGGCATAGAGACTGTAATTCGGAAGCTCTCTCTTTTCTAAAAACACATTTTAGAGCTAAAGACTATAGAAAAGTAAGGGAGATATCAACTACCGTTAACTGTTTGAATTTTAAATCTCTAAAATGCTATTTGAGGCAATGTTTGACCAAGGTATTGAAGAAGAAGCGGGAAAAGAACTCTCTTCCGAAAATTTTTAGATATTGAAGTCTTGAAACTGCAATTAAATTACACGTTGTAAAAGCGAAATTTTAAGATCTCTTTGGACTCCTTAAGGGAGGTCATGAGCCTTCTTTGAATTCGTGCTTGGCGGATACACGGGCCTCGACTTCGTACCCTAAACCAACCACTGAGAAGGCACTCTATTCTATAATTTCACCCCTGGGGGTCTAGTCTCTGCCCATACGTAAATTTACGTACGTTAATCATGCCGTCAACGTACGCACGCATCGTAACGAACTCTAATAACGTATGCTGATAACCGTACGTGCGGTAACTGCGTAGTCTCTGCCCAAATATTCCGAACGTACGTTAATAGTCGGCGTGTTTACGAACGTACTGAAAAATATTAAGCCACGCCTTTATTGCGATCCAAATCAGCCAATCAAAAATTAGCGTTACAATCGGCGCGTATCGTAATCGTTGACTTGGCAATGCTCGGCAGACAACGCTTTTACTTTTGTTTTCCATTGTTTGCATACACACAGACCTTTTCTATTACTTATGAGAAAAGACAATGGGTGTCACTAAAAAAATCATTGACAAATATTGGAATTTAGATAAATAACAGCGGGAGTGTATTTTGAATCGTCAAAACAATTGATTTCTTGATTTATAAATTATTGTTGTTAACATGTATACAGATTAAAGCGTATTGACTGTATGACATATCATAGAATATTGCATCTGTCACAATTTAAAGCATGATGGTCATTTGACAACAGCCGAATTGAGTTTTATAAATCGAGTCTTCTTATTTTCAAAGGCAACAAAATTATGTAAAAACAGGAAGATATTGCAGCTTCACAAAAAAAGTAATACTGTTCCTGAATTTGCCGACTTGTCATTTCGAGCTTGCCGAATGAGGAAAACTCTCATGACCTCCCTTCGGGGCTCCTGAATATGTATAACACTATAATATTTTTCAGAATCTAATTTAAAATATTTTTGTGCTGGATATGGAATTAAAAACAAGTACTACAGGCCATAATTAACACAATTGCCAGGGCCTGATTATGGCACAGGCCATCTAGGCCTGGGACTGGGGCCTCATCTTCCTAAGGGGCCCTTAATTTTTTAAAAACTGATGCACCGCATTGAAGAATTATGTAATTTTAAGAAAACAATAATGATTCATAAATTGAAAAACAAAAACAATCTCTTTTGATACTTAATTAGCACTTCTCTTATTTAGTTCATTTTATGATAAGTAAAAAAGATTTCTTTCTTGAGAATTAGCTTTAAAACTCTTGAGCTAAAATGGATATAAAAAAACAGTATCAGGGCTAGACATAATGCATACAGTGCAACTGCATAGGGCCTTGCAGAGCTCCATGCAATGATCCCCAAAAATCGCCCCCCTCAGGAGTGCCCACAGGGAGGATTATGGCGCAAGTTGCGAAAAAAAAAATTTTAGGGGGGGGGGGGATTTTTTAAAACAAGATTTATTTATTTAAATTATTTATTAATTTAGTTTTTTCATTTAAATTATTATTTTTTTTTCGTGTGTGTGTGTGGGTGTGCTTGGAATGTGGGTGGGGAAGAGAAAAAAGGCGATTATATTCTGCGCATAATTAGTACTTTTAAAAAGTTAATACATGAAAAAATAATAAGTTATAATTTAAAAAATAAACAAATAATATTAGAAGAAAGAGGAAAAAAAAAGCACAAAAGGGTTGTGAAAAAAAATTTTTTTTTGGGGGGGGGGGGGATTCGTACCATTGAGCTTTGGGGGAGATGGGTAAATACTTTCTTCATTATTTGGCAAACAAAACATCATTTTTAATGCTTTACGTCCATTTATAGAGTATTATTTAATTATCCCCCCCTTCTATGGCGATACAAGGGGGCCAGGGGGCCCCCTTGTATCGCCACTGCGAAAAATATATTTTTTGCTGACTTGAAAAGGCAGAGCACAGAAGGGGGCCTCTAAAGTATTGTCGGCCTTGGGACTAAATTTTTAATTGACAGTGTCATTTATTTATTTTTTTTTTTTTTGCGAGAAAATCTTTCCTCGAAATATTGTCGTTACATATCAAATTAAAGCGCATACAATTGTTATTAAAATGAGCTAATATGCACCACTGTACCTCTCATAGAACTTGAGTTATAATATTTTACAACACTGCCAGCAAGAAAAAAAAGTTTTTTAACGAATTTCAGAAATTACTTATTGATTAATTATGAATAATAGATTTTTTAATATAAAAAAATAGACGTGAGGCAGCCCTGGACTTTTGAAACTGCCCCCCCCCCTTGAAGTGTTGAATTTCAGAGTTGTCAAAAAAAACTTTTTTATTTACTTGACATAAAATGTGTTTTCAAGGTAAACCGTGCAAAACCCGGCCACACAGCGTTATAAACAAAGGATAGTATTTAATTCAATTAATTGATGTAATTCGCGGCCGATCCGCCCTGCTGTCCAAAAAAAGTCTTCATTTTGCATGAAAAAAGTGCCCCCCCCCCCCAATCGTGCCGCCCTGAGCTATAGCCCATTAAGCCCAAACGTAAATACGGCACTGTTCAAGGGTAGGATTCCCGAAAGTTACATGAAAATCCGAAACGGCCAGGTCGAGATTTCTTTCGTTTTTTGGTTGATTTAATATGGTTGAATAAAAGGAATCTGTGCGAAAAAAAATAAACAGCAAATTTTGAAGGCACGAACAAGATTTGCTACTACTCTATAAATGGACGCAAAGCATTAAAAATGATGTTTTGTTTGCAAAATAATGAAGAAAGTACTTACCCGCAAGTGAGCTGGTAATCCTCCCGGCGGGAAAACTATCTTTAATGACTTCCGTGAGGTCAATCGCTAAATATTTTGTTAACCTGAAACAAATCTGTGATCTTAAAGCTCGAAAGCATTGAATTTGGTCTTTAAACACATTTATTTCTCTCGTTTCCAATCTTTCAACGTCTTCTAGTTGCTAATCCAACGCAGCAAACGCGGCATCCATCTTGGTTTTTAAGTACGCAAAATGGTTTTCCGCCAGAAAGAAGACAGCGTAAATTTTCCATATGTTTACATTTTAGAGTACTTATTTTGCGTGCGGAAATAAAGGGCAGAGACTAGCGGGTCTCGCTACATACGTTAAAATGACGTCACGGGTTGGTTTTGAATGCGGAGAATTTTTACGTATTGGGCAGAGACTAGACCCCCTGGTAAAGAGATTGAAACTTACGTGCCCCTTCTAGCTCGGCCGGCTTGGACTTCTACCTCTTTTCGATTTTTTTTTCTTTTGTTCAGCTGAAAGCTTGGAAATTATTTGTGAAAAAACTAAAACCGAAAATGATTGCACTTTATTTTAAATTTCTTGCCGGGGAGGAATGATTACACTTTATTTTAAATTTATTGAGTGTAGCATTATTTTAAAGATTCTTATTTCCTGACTGACTAGAAAAAAAGGGGGAACAAGAAGAAAGAGAGAAACGTAATTTGCTGACTAATAATCTACATGTGTTGAATATTTATCATTTAAAGATTTCTATTCAAATGATTGGGATTTTTTCTATGCGTTTTCAAATTGAAATATCTTTATTTTCCCAAGACACGTTCTTTTTTCTCTTAAGTAATGCGCAAGGGCTCCCTGACCCTCTTGGGTTGCACCAATGCCTGGTGCCATCTAACGAATTATTATTAGCAATAATTATTTATTTATTTATGTATTTCAAGCTAAAAGTATGTAAATAATTTAAGAATAAACTTAAACCGAATAATAATAACTACCTTTATTTAAAAAAAAAAAAAAATCGAATTTTTTTTCGGGGGGGGGGGAGGGGTATAGGAGGAAAGAACCCTCTGAGGCACTCCCTTACATACACGTTTGAAAACAATGTTAATAGAGTGTGAGCTTTTTTTCTTAAGAATTTTTTTTTTTTTTTTTTTTGAGCAAACACAAATCAAACACCTACTTTTGAAAAAAATCTTTCCCCTTTTTTGGAGGAGGCGGCCCCCTTGCCCCCCCCCCCTTAAATACGCCCTTCGTTAGAGCTGTGGGAATAGACTAGGAGTTCTCAGAAAAGTACAAGCACGTGTTTAACGACGTCAGTTGAATGCATTCGGCTGTTTCCCTCGAAGCGAGTGCTAAGAATTCAGGGAAACATGAGACCTCAGAAACGTGTTTTTAAAGAAATTTTTTTGCTCTACAATAATCAAGTAAACTGAGGATTTTCCCCCTAGAACCCCCCGGATAATCGAGAGTATACTGTATTAATTTTTGAAATATTTGTTCAGCAAGAATTTTGTATCCAGTTACACATTTTTATTAATTTATTTCAGTAAGGGAAAAAAATTTCAAACTAGCTGTTTGATGAAAAATTTTTAATTTAGTTTTTTTCGTAAAATCCGGCCAAAATGTTGGGGGTGCGGCGCACCCCCTGGCACCCCCGTAAGTCCGCCTATGGACGCGTTGATAGTTTCTTCCTTTTTTTTCAGTTTATTTTATGGAGCATTTACTTAAGAAAATTAGGTGAAGTTCCGTAATGGAATCATTACCTTATTTCATAAGTACACTTACACTAAAAAGAATAAAATAAAATAATTTTGGAAAAAAATAGAACCGACTTCAGTTGGAAATTGCTCTAAAAAGTAAAAAATATTTTTTTTCTTTGAACACCATCGAAACTACTTTTAAACATAAGTTTTGAAGTCGGCGCAAAAATGATAGGTCAAATGATATTTAAGTATATTTTGCCAACATTTTTCGGAGAAACCATTGAAAATTAAAAGCAGAATATTTGTACCATTACACGAATGTGTGGTAATAAATGAAAAATATTCGAATGCGTTTAAAGAACCTGGATCCATTAAAATGTATGTAGTTGAATTATAGTTGCGTATGATTCAACACATTGTTTTTGCGCCGACTTCAAAACTTATGTTTAAAAGTAGTTTCGATGGTGTTCAAAGAAAAAAATTATTTTTTACTTTTTAGAGCAATTTCCAACTGAAGTCGGTTCTATTTTTTTCCAAAATTATTTTATTATATGACTACTCTTTTCATACAATAAAAATGTTTATTTCACTTAATATTTTTTAACTTTGTTTCAGATTTTATAAATACTTGAAGCAATATAAAGTTTTTTTTTTTTTTTCATTTTATATTGATCTATCATACCATCCAATAATGCACACATATCATGAGTCAATATATTTTTCCAGTTTCCACTCCTTATTAGAGAATTGTAGTATGTATCCGTGTTTGAGTGAAAAAATAAGATCCCCATTGTCAATAAGATTTTTTTTTCTGTTAATGCAAGTTTATTTTACGTTTACAATTAATATTTTTGAAAATTCGTGTTTTTGTTCCTTTACCCTGCGGAAATACATACCGGATCTTACCTATTTACACTTACGTGCCATCTGTTTGTTTACAAGATTTTTTTTTTTTCAAAAAAAAAAAGAGAGAGAAACGAAATTTTGGTATGAGATTTTAATCTACAGGACTGGGAATGGCACTCTCAACTACTTATTACCGAAGAAGAAAAATCATTGTGGTGAAGACCATTAATCAACAGCAAACTCAAGGACGCGCATTTACGGTAATTTATACCTTGGTAGTGCTCTTAACTGAGGCTGCATCTTTGCTAAGGGGAGAGAAAAAGTCATTAAAACTTTAATGGATAACGCCGACGTAACGCAAAGATGTTTACCCAGATAGGGATAAGTCCCTCAAGAACTTAGGTATTCGCAAATAATTCTGACACTTTTTCACCGAGTAGCTGAGAAAACTGTTCTTCTTCGATGAATTGTTATGAGTTTGGCAACTTTTGAGTGAATGAATTATTTTTATTCACTAAATACTGATTCTGATTTTGCAAATTTATCGTCTGCTGTCTTTTTCATTTAATTTATCCATCGTTTGCACTGTCTTTTGTTTTCTTGTAATGGCAACGACAACAGAAATGAATCAGAATCAGTCAGAATAATTTGAATGAAACGAAACGATGTTGGCGGAGAACAATATTTTCATTTCTTGTAAATATGTAATTAAGGGTCTTTTTTTTAAATAAAAAGTGAAGAATGGGACATTTGTAATAGAAGTATATACCTATTTAGGGAATGGAAATGTTCAAACAAAATATTTTTTACTCAAAAGATCTTGGCCAAGACACCCTATTTCCATGTTAATTTTCTTTATTTGAGTGCGTTTTTCGTTTAAATTTGATTCGTTCAAAAAATCTTAATGGGACGGTCCAAAAGGAAATTTTAATCACATACCGTGAAAAAAACATCGTC
>JAXGGA010025646.1:0-10344 GCA_038373865.1 Uloborus plumipes
GACAAAATGTCATTTGTGTCAAATTATTCAATCACGCTTACAGCATTTAGTACTGAAAGATATATAAATCTGTTCCTCACAGTCAGACTAACGAACTCCATTTTGATTACTTTACAGGAGAGCATTAAAACGTTTGTCTGATGCATACAAAGGATAGAACTTGTACTCTTTTAACACTGCTAAATAATTGTGAACGAATTTCTTTCATAGAATAACATTCTTATGGATCGATGTGGAATAAGATACATACAACAAAATAATAAAGTAGAAATCGTTATTTTTGTACTTAACGTTAGACTGGTTTTGAGGTACAGAAATATGCATTCATGTTAGTTTAAAATGTTGTAACCCTTATCGAATTTTTTTAAAATAAGGGCAAAAATGCTTTTTCGAACTTTTAGAGCGTGTTGCTTGAATAGTTTTTTAAATGAACGGTTTAATCATACACAATCGGAGCATAAATGTTATTAACTTCCTATTCCGCATTAGTGGCCATTTCTTGCGTTTTCAAAGTTTTGGAACGTCAATGCATGAATTACGTCAATGATCACGTGCTGTGGAAGCAAAGGAAAATTGTGCCACCCTGAGGCTGCAACTTCATTGTTCATCAAGAGCGACCAAATGCTCAAAATATAAAAATTTCAGCAGCAAAAATCCGCTTTCAAATCACTCGAACTTTCGAAAACAGGTACCATTTAAAAAGACCGCGACGACGAAAGCGTTTTTAATTCCGATTCTATTAACAATGACGGATATTTGAATAAAGATTGGGAAGGGAAATGGTAAACCGCGATAAAAAAAATAGAGCAATCATAAAGCCATTCAAATATCGTTGATTAAAACGGGGTTGGCGATACACATTCACGATTCGTCTTTAATTACGCCCACGGAAGTTTCATTTCAATTTCGAGGATCGGAGAAAAATGAAGCCCATCCCATATGCATCAAAAAATTTAATCTAAAGTTCATTTTCGTTGCACGTATCCAAAACTCGAGCGCCCTTTAAAGGGATTCATTTTTTTGCCGTGATTTTCGCAGTAGAATTTTATTTCCATTCGATGGTAATTTATTTCGGAGGATTTTCACAAGAGACCAAATCGCCTCGTCCCTCCCTTTAAGGATGACTCACGAAACTCGAATCTGAGGAATGGATCGATTGGGAGAAATGATAATCAGTCTACAGTCGTCTTTTTCAATCAATCATAAAGCACTTAAAACGGCTTGACTTTTGCAAATTAAATGTTGAAAAATGGAAGTACGTTTTGAAAGTTTATGAACAAAGGTCACCATACTGAATTCTGCAGTTGGTTATTGACCGTTGTTACAGGTATGCAAACAAAATTCGTATAGCACAACATGTCACATGGCACGACAAAGTTAGAGGTAGGTCATTATAAGTCAAAATGGTCACAGTCACAGAACGAGAGTCGTAACGTCCCACAACAGTCACGCTGGGAAGCATTTGCGATATGTTTTATGGGATTCAGCGCGACTTCGTAGCAACAATTAATTCGTGACTGGCCACTCGGTGACATTGTGAAGACATCACTGCAATGTCACTTTGTAATGTCGCCATGATCGAAAATATATTTTAACGTTTATAATACAACAAACGATATGTATTTCAAAGCTTATAATTTTAAGTTCATATCACTGGGCTTTCATTATTTATATTTGTCTCTTAATGTATATTCTGTGAATTTAAATTTTATCGTTATACTGCAATGTATAAAAATAACTAGCCTTTTAAATGTGTATGATTTTCATGTTAGCATGTAACATGTTTTATTTATTTATTTTTTCTTCTGTGTGGAGACGGGGGTGGGGATCGGGTTGGAAAGCACTCGTGATAAGAAAGCTACTTTTACTTGATAAATGTATATATCATGCATTTTCTACGAATTTGTTTTGTTGGCAAATGCAAGCACTGTGTGGTAGGGCTTTATCCTGCTGAAAAGTTGTATTAGGCAGCCCCTGAAGGTAGGGGATTGCCACAGGCCTCAGTACATTATCCAAGCATCGTTGGACCGTCATAGTGCCCAGAATATGAACTAGAAGTGATATGGAATACATTCCTTCTGCACCACACTGAATTTTACGGGTATATATACAATCAAAATCTTGATAGTACAACAGGTCACGGCTAAGTTAGAGCGACGCCACAACGTGTCACAGTGATAATTATGACTTCTCACAAAAATACGATAAAACGGAGTAATTATATACTACTTGAACAAACAAAAGTTTCCCAGCTGACAAGTATAGTGTTCTCACCAGGACGTATCTAGCTTGTTGCTTCTAATGCTAAAGGATATTCCAATCAATCGAGTTATTAGGAAATTAAAGAAGAGGCAGATAGTGTGTTTGCGTACAGTTAAATCCGTTTTGGAATCGCTAGAAGAGTCCCGGAAAGACTTGTTACTTTCTTCATTGTCACGTGACAGATCTTCGCATGATCCTTGGCGTGATAGTTTATTAGTGGTTATTATTGGTTCAACTATGCCAATTCCAATTCCATGCATTGAAAGCACTTCTTGCGAGGGGAAGAGTGATAAATAGTATTTTAACACCATTAAAATTTGGTAGCACGAAGCAATGTCACGTGCCAATCAAATACAACCTTTTTCATATTCGGCTGAATTAGCAACTCTAAACTTACTTTACATATATGTGCTACGGTGCAAATTCATTCGACAAAAGCACCCTAGGTGGACCATGGCCTATGAGCTACTAAAATTTTGGTTTTGACGCCGGCAGTAGAGATCTTAACTCTAGTAATAAGAAAAAAAAATCCGAATCTAATCTACCATCAAACCGCATATAAGGTAAGTCCTTAAAGAATGATACTTGAAAAACTTTGATTGAAAACGATAGTATCTCTTCTTATTCCCTGTATATAAGAAGGATAAGAGATAAAATGTGAGAAGGAGATAAAATTAGAAGAATTTTTACAGAGGAATAAAATGAGAGAAGATGAGCCTGCAGAACTAAGAATCCTAACTCTCATAATCTAAAGAACTGCAAAATTATGGAACACTGATGAGTTCCTGGAATAAGAGCACATTTTATAACTTCAACTGAAATTACTTTGGCAATTTTTTACATATTCTCTCTCTCTCTATCTCTCATTTCAATGATTCTTGAAAAGGAGACGAATGGGAAGAGATGGTCCTCTTAGTGTCAATTTTTTCTCGGATTGCAACATAGCCAAATTGAACGAAGCCAAATTGAACGAAGAACACTTACTAGGGGTTTTGAGCTTGAGTAACGGTTTTCGAAAATATATAACTGGAAAACGGTTAAGGATTTTAAAAAATATATATATCGCGGAAAACTAATGTGACAGAGCATACATGTTTTCTCCCAGAGTAAAATAATTGAAAATTTTAAATTAAAAGCACTCATAAATTAGAACGCTCACCACAGCTTCCTCTAACTTCTTGTTTTGAATTTTCATGTCTATTTAACATAAATAACAATGTGTTAATGCAATATTATTGACAATAATATGAAAATTAGTTCTAAAAAATGAATAAAATTATGTAATTTATTTCCTCTCGGAAATAAATTACTATTTCTAAATTCGAAATTGTAAAAGAAAGAAAAAACAACAGTGCTGGTGAAATTGGTGTTTTTACAAACAATCATCTTCATCATTAATGGTCTCAGCGGTTTAATCGGCTGATTATCAACAGCAGATTAATCGGTCGATTTCCTCATCGGTGCATCCCTAATATACATTGAAATTTAACAACAACAACAAATATAGTTTAAAGGGAAAAGTTCGTTCAAATTTCAGGACTAGAGAGTGATAAAAAGAGTGACCTTTGGCAAAAAGCTTTTCCGAAAAAGTATGAATCTTTTCGTATGAACACTGGAATGGCGCGGGAACAGGGCCGACCCATTCTTCCTCGTGGAGTCTTATTATGCGATATTCCCGTAATGGTCTTTCTGCAGAAGAGCCCCTTATCGCTTTTTCCCAAAAAGATCCTTCTTTTTCCCGAAATTGGCTGCCGAGGAAAGAAAAGTCCAACGCGTTTTCTGATTCTATAAAAAGACCCTTATCGGCACCGGAAGAATTCTCTCGTCTTTGCATTTCCACTGGAATCTGCGTTCTGGAGTTGAAGTATCAGTTTTGATTTTATTTTTCCTCTGACGATGACTGCGGGCAGATTGCTCGCACTTGTTACAGTGTTTCTGAGTACTGTGTGGCATGAGAATCTGCTCAGAGCAGTATTTCACACCGTCTGCATTTTTCTGCCGGAAAAAGAACATTTTTATTTTTAAATATATGGCTCTACCCCCGTCTCAAATTAGTTGCTGAACATTGAAATGAGTGATTTTGGGGATTTATTTAAAAGAATTTCAGATATTTCAGGTTGCTTTGCTGTCAATCATCAACATGTACGTACACTGTTCAAACTACAAGTTGCACAAGGGACCTTTAAGGATGAAACGTTGTAGCACCAGCAGTACTCCCTGAGGGGTGCCACTTGCCTCCCTATGGTACCTTTGCAAGTGCCATTTGGCTCCTTAGGGTGCCAAAAGACACCCATAGGGTGCCACATGGAGCCAAATGACACCTTCAATGGTGAAGAATTGTAGCTACAAATTTTCACCCTTAAAACTGCCTTGTGCAACCTGTAGTTTCAACAGTGTACCAAGCATTTCACCTTCTCTTCAAATCAGCACCAAATTAGTTTCTAAGATGCAGGTTTCGCACACCCTTATCACTCCCCACTTTGCAAGGACTCTACCACCAGCAGTCGCATAGAACTAACTATCTTCGAGCTAATGAATTGTGAATTCGATAAAAATCAAATTGATCCTAATGGTAGAACTCTTATAAAATGGGCCGTGGCTTAAGAATGGAGAGCTCTGGATTTTAAAAACTAATTCGATACTGAGTTCAAGAGAAAATAACTGAGAGCTTCGTAAGCAAATATTGCTGATCTCTTTTTTTTCCTAATAAAGGAATTATTGCCATTATAATCAATAATCAGTGGAAAGTATTAAAACGTAATTATTTATTTGGGACGAGAGATTTTTCAGCAGCAGAGTCAGCCGTTCTAAGGGGCTGTGAGGCACTTAACATGGTCGCAACAGTCGCTAACACACAGACAAACATTTTCCCAAAAAGATTCAGCACACCTAGAAATGAAGAAATGCGTAATTCTGGCAGAACTCGAAAATTTGCACGAATTTAATACTTTCTTCTGTGCATAAGTTATGGAAGAAAAAGAAAGTACGAATGAAAAAAATGGCAAATGAGCGTTTTAGCCTTTTTTTTTTTAGTTGGGGGGGGGGGAGATGGAGATTTTTATTACCCTTGAAAAAAAAAATCACACACACACACACAGACATTTTCCAAAAATGGTTAAAATCTATTCAGCACACCTCAAAACGTACATACCGTTCAAAATTTGAAGTTCGAAAATTTTCCTGAATCCAGTACGTTTTTTCAAAATAACAGATACAGAAAAAAGTACAAATCTCAAATAAGAGCATTTTGTTTCTTTCCTTTCTTTTACTTTCTCTTTCGTCCAAAAAATCAAACGCTTGAAGAATTTTAAACGTCTAAACCCACGCCGCACCTTTTTTAATGCCAAACGAGCAGACACTTATCTCAAATGATTCACACGCCTGACTCAGAACATTATCAGCGCGGCAAAGAGTCACGTAGATTAGTAAAATTTTAAACGAAACGCAAACTCTTCACCGGGGTGGACGACTTTTCAAAAGATTCGTTCCACCGAGCGACGTTCTGGACATTCGGAATGTGGACCCGAGGTGAAACATCTTGCGCGGACGATAATTAATTTCCAGCTGCCACGGCTGAGATTTTGGCTTCCATAATCTCGAACGCCAGCCTGTAATCAGAAGGAAGAAAAATGAGACGTACTCTTAATTACGGACGGACCGGTTTCAGGGAAGACTTCGCATTCTAATGATTCGAAACCGAGCGCGCGAGAGAGCAAAAAAAAGGATCGTCTGTGGATGCCTGACAGACGGCGTCGCCAGAACAGGCAAGGTCCAACCCATTGCGTATAAACAATATAAACCTAAATACAGTAAAATTCCGAATTTACTCGGAATGGGGTGTATGGTAACTGCGGATACTCGAATATTGCGGATAATCCCAAAAATAGACAAACAACGTTACTAATATATATACCTCAACACTCAAATTTTGAATTGGTAGCCAATGGCTACTAACACCCCACAAAATGGTAGCCAAACTTCAGAAAATGGTAGCCAAACTTAAAATTAAAAAATTTTCAATGTAACTTGGTAAAAATCAAGAATAAAGTTTGATTATACCCATATTTGAATGTTCAAAATTCAATAAATAAGTTCTAACTTGCTCTTATGAAGAAAAAAATAAAACATTTCTTTTGTTATTTGTTTTTGATACTTGTTCACAAGACAAAAAAAAAAAAAACATTTCAATAAAATTTAAGTTTGGACAGTACGGTTTAAACTCGGGACAACCCCTGTTGTAAGACACTTCAAAAATATTTTATCTGATTTTTTTTATTATGTATAGCTAGAGCAGACATTCAAAATTCGGTAAAAACCCGACCTTTGGTGTCAAAACACTTTTCTCTTTCTTTTTTGGTTTTAATCACAAAGTATAAACAGGCAGCAAAATATTCTTAAGTAAAAAATGATTATTAAACAAAAGAATAAAATGAGCCAAGGTATAGATGGGAGCAGATAATAATATCCCTCAAAATTTCTACAATAATTTAAATATTGTCAGGATGTAAAGATTGAAATTTCAAACGAGGCCGCAATTTTTGGTCGCATCACGTGTTTCTTTGTTGGCATGGGCGTCGAACTACTTTTAAGGTTCAGGTCACATGGTATGAACAACGATTTAAAATTAGGTTAATTAGTAAATACAGGGTTGAAAACAGCTCAAAGTCAAAAAAGAGGAAAAATTGCGAGACTTAAAATTCGGATAGAATTTTTTTCTCCATATTCTGCGAAATTAGTCATGCAAGATTTTCTCTCAATTTGCGCCCTGAAATCGAAAGTAAATATTTTTAAAAGCACTTAATTGCTCATTCACTATTTATTTTTAAGTCATTCACAACAATGTAGAAAAAAAAGGGGGAGGGGTGCAACTTTTGATGAATTAGACAAGTGTATCTCAAGAAACAAATTCTCTAATTAGTATTGTATAGTCTTCAGTTATTTTGATAAATTTTAAAGATCAAAATAATTTTCCCAATTTTTTGACAAAGATCTCTAATATTTTAGCTAAACTTTTTTAATTTCTACCTCCTACAAATCAAACTGATGTTTTTGGCAGCATGCCAAAATAGAGTACATAGTTCGCCGATAATTGCAGGTCATCCTTGAGATCTCAATCCTGCTGCATCCTAAAAACATTTCCATTGTTTTGGAAGTTGGAAATAATTTCAACCTCTACCACTTTAAATAAATTTATTTTAAACTTCATTTTAGTAATGAGTGTATTTTTATTTATTTTTTTTTTTCTAAACTTGATGCAAAATTAATTTTTTGATCGCGGAAAGAAAGAAAAAATACAAAAAGCGGAACATCGCGGACACGCGAAAGATTTTCATCCCTGTAAATAAATTAAAAGTAATACATAAAACGAGCCAAGCTATGGTAGTAGATAATAAGATGCCTCAAAGATTCCTAAATAATTGAGATATTTTTAGGATGTGAAAGGATTGAAATCCCAAACAAGATACGCAACTTTCGGCGAGGCACGTGTGACTTCTGCTCACGGGCGGTAACTCACGTTTTTTTTTTTGGTTAACATTGTATGATATGAAGAAGCAACAAAAATAATGAAAAAAAAGAAAAACAAAAATCCCTCAATTAATGAGTACAGTGAGACATGTTGTGGTAGCAGATAACATAAGTCTCAAAAGTTCCAAAATACTATAAATATTATCAGGATGCAAAAAGATTGATAGCTCAAACACGCCCGCATATTTCGGTGAGCCACGTGCTTTTTGGTGGCATGAGCCAAGCTATGTCTCAATGGTTAATATTAAAATGAGCAATTAAAATTATATTAATAAATATATTACAAAATTACTGTATAAAATGAGCCAAGTTACATTAACAGATAACAAAACGCCTCAAAACTTCAAAAATTATTGAAACATTATCAAGATGCAAAAGGATTAAAATCTCAAACCAGGTGCGCTATTTTTGGCGAGGCACGTGTTTCTATTAAAGAAGTGATATATTTTCAGCCGAATTTTAAGTGGATAAGAGTATAATACCACCCCCCTTCTACGCCCCCCGCGATCGGACTGCCGAATGTTTAGTGGACAAGAGGATTTGGGAAAAGGTCACATGTCAAGGTTGGGAAAGGGGTGAAGCATTTTTTAATGGTAGCCATGTTGGCGACCTCAGTGAAAATAATGATCGCCAAATTGTGAAAATTGGTCGCATTTGGCGACTGGCGACCGCGGATGTTGACCTATACTAATATACACAGCAGCTAAAAGTAAGAAAACTCTCACATTCATTTACATTACACTTTAAAATGATAACATTGAATGTAAAGAATATCTTTAAAAGCCAAAAACGACCAAAATAGCACTCTCATTTTTATGTTTTCGGTAAATCATCACCGTAAAAAAAAAAAAAAAAAAAAAAAAGTGTGAAACGCCAGCGGATAATCCGAACCACGGATAATTTGACTGCGTTTATTCTGGGGTTCACTTTATATAACCTAGGAGACAGTATCATTAACATAGCCCGGAAAACCACGAACTTAAATCTCAGAGAGGGGAATTCTCAATTTGCTGAATGGAACCTCAAATTCTGCACGAACGATAAAATACGGGTATACAAACTACTTATGTCTAATGAAAAGGAACAATGGTGGGGGGGGGGGGGGACATTGAAAAACTGCAATATGGAATAGCTCTGTTTCCTACTTCGTAGAATTATCAGACAAAATTTCTCGAATATGGACATTTTTGGAAGGTCACACAGACCTCTCATATTGAGCGCAGTCAGAATAACCCTTCGAGAGAGAGTCAATACATCTTTCAACTACAATATTAGGATTAGTAATATGATTTGAAATTAAGTTTGGAGGGTAAATAGTATTTTTACAATTATATTACTGCATTTACTTGAAAATCTATCCAAGAATTGAGGTTTTTTTTTTTCTGTATGTTAATAGGGACATTGCTTGATTACAAAAAAAAAAAAAAAAGCAGCCGCTCAATTTTCGATTTAGTTTCTACAAGATTGTACTATTATGTACGCTTTTGACGCGGTTATAGTGCACATGAATTTTCCAAACTCATCTGTTAAAATGACTATGTACTTTGTTCTCCCTCACAATGGTTCAACCAGTTATTTATTTGGAGAGAGGGTACAAATAATTATTTATCAAAATCTAGGATCGGAAGTGCGACTTGAGGTCAAAGGTCTTAGAAGATGACTTTACTCCCCCTCCCCAGCTTAGTTAATCTTTGACAGGCAAAGGATCTTAATTTATCTAATACCTATAATTCTGTAGAAAACGGAAGTGACTGTGTTTTTCAGACGAAAAATCGCTCTCCCTTCGCATCCCTTCAAAATTTGCATTGCTCCTTAATTGAACTTGAGTCATGAGCGGATCCAGAGGAGGATCACGGGGATAATGACTCCCCTCCCTCCATTAGCGACCAAATATAGCAAATAACTGCATTTTTCGGGTCTAATACTATGAAAAAATTGCTAAACATCCTCATTTTTGCTAAAAAATTGCCCTTTGACCCACTCTTTCCAAAAATGACGCCCTCTTAAACCACAAGCTGGATCCGCCTTTGACTTCAGTCCACAACTCCTAACTTGCAGGTGTGAAAAGCCAGATAAGCTATTGCTCTCTTCCATATTCTTTTAAATAAGAATTTTTATTTTGCTTTGAGAGGCAAAAAAAAAAAAAAAGAGAGAGAGAGAGAGAGAGAGAAGAAGGATATGGCATGATAGAAAATTATGCGTTCCACTCACTCTGAAATCCTGTCTCGAAAATAACCGCAAAAAGTGCGAAAACAAAAACTCACATCAACAAGTACACCAGATACGCGACAAAAGCCGGTAGCCAAAGCCTGTTCATTACAATTAATTATAATAATTTTCAACCCCATCCTTCCCCAACTTACGTTCTTTTTCCACTCGCAGATCAGACAATGCCGACGAGTTGAGAGGTTCTCGCTTCGCAGACGATTCGAATCCCTCCTCTTCCAAAAGAACCAGAGTTATGAAAAGAATTCCATCGCGAGGTGTGGAATATTAAGTCTTAAAACGGCACCAGCGAAAACGCAAATCACTCGAATTTCTTTTTCCGTAATTCTC
>JAXGGA010025647.1:0-10342 GCA_038373865.1 Uloborus plumipes
GTGCTTTGTACTTTATATTTCGGACTACGTAAGAGTGTTCAGTATACTGTGCATTGCTAAAATATTAAAATTTTTGTCACTCATTTATTTCTGTAAGATTTTTTAAAAAAAATTTTGGACCAAATTTGCCGCCCCCTGAAATTTGCCGCCCTAGGCTCCAGCCTACTCAGCCTACTGGTAAATCCACCACTGATGCGAGAGGTGCCTGAAATTTCAAAAAAAAAAAAAAAAGTCAGGTGTTGATTCCTTTGCAATATTCATCATAATTTTCTATTTTAGTTATCCTGTTTGTAAATGGTATCGACATTTAAAGTTCTGAAATTAGCATTTCATTGGTACTAGATGAGATGAAAAAGAGTGATTTAGATTAGGAAAGAAAATTAATTAAAATGTTGACGAAAATGAAAGCGTCCCATCCCCCCCCCCCCCACATCCGCCCCAAAAAAAGGCTGATTTAAGAAAGGTAGTTAAAAAATTAGAAGAAAAAATTTAACTGGAAAATTAAGTTACTGGCAAAAGTACGCCGTACTCGTTAAAAGTGCTATCGTGCTTTTGAACATAGGCGTAGCGTGACCAAAAGTTTTGGGGGGGCATAGGTCTCGAAGTTTTGGAGTACAGGCGGAGCCTTTGCCCCTTAGATTTTTCGTTAGAGGAAAATTCGTTTTTATCTTTCCGATGAATTATGCATACAATTAATCTAATTTTTTTTTTTCTCAGTCACCAGTTAAGTTACTACCAGAGCGGATTTAGATTCAACGGGGCTTTTAGCCCGTAAAGTGCCCGCATGAAGCCCCTGTTGTTTTTTTGAAAAACTGGGGTAGCAAAAAAGGACTTTTTTGTGTGTCTTTTTCGCTGAACACAATCCCCTGCCATCCTGCCTTTTCTCTCTTTTTAATGCCCTCGCTGTCTTTTTTGAATTGACTTAGCAGCGGGATGGATATCAGAAGAGTGATGCAATTATTCTTTTTTAAGTGTAGGTGTAGAGTTCCCAATATCACAGGGGTCCGGGGGATTGTCCCCCGGGAGAAATTTTGAATAATAGATAAAAAAAATTCTGCATTTTGAGGCCTTATATGAAGTAATTGAGGAGACAAAAATATGAGAAAAAAGAGGCAAACAAACACTCTTTTATGGTTAACCATCGATCTAAATAAAATCGATTTGTGTTTTGACAAATCGTTGACGATAATCGATTAGTAATCGAAGCATGAGAGCGGAGGGAAGGGAGAGAAAAATACTATGCATGAAAAATTTCTGAAATGAGGCATATTTCATAAAGTTATTTTAAGAGTAAAATTTAAAATCCCATGTGATCTAGCGGTTGGGAACACTGCCTTTGATCCTAGTGACCGAACTCTATATCTAAGACGGGAAGAAATAGACCACTTATTCCAAAAAAAAAAAAAAGAGAGACAGAGGGAAAACAATAGCCGTGCAAAACACTCATTAAAATTATAAAAACGGGGGTCGTGCATCTTTTTTCATCTCTCTCTCTCTCTCTCTCTTACAACAATCCAGATTTCGAGAAAATAGTATTTTCAAATTAAAATTATTTTTTAGGGTAGTTAGTAGCAGGGCTGCGAAGTAGGAGTCGGAGTCGGACTGATTTTGGACCAAAGGAGTCGGAGTCGCGGATAAACATGTCGACTCCGACTCCGACCACCTCCAATGAGGATGAAATTTTATGGAGGTGAAAACATATCTTTGAAACTAACAAATACAAATTTTCAGCGTCCAATATCCAAATCCTAAGCATCTAGGATCAATAAAAAGGGCTTCAAAATGGCGGGTCTGCTTTTTGAAACGAATTGCTATGTTTGGGCTTATGCAAGTGAATGAAAAATATTTGCAGAAAAAATGCGATGTGTTAAAATAAAGTCTGGCCATTTAACAAGAAAAGGATTAGTTTTGTACGGAGTAAATGACAAGAGCGGCACTTGTCTTTTGCTCATTAGAAATTTGACTTTTTGGGAGGTCACAGTGACCTCCGAGAATTGAGGTAAATGTAGTAAAATTAGCTGCGATAATTCTTGAGAAAATTGAACTTTTTGAGCGGTCACAATCAGGGTTGGCAAAAAACCGGGTTTTTCTGGGTATTTGTGGGTTTTTCTGGGTATTTGCGGGTTTTTCTGGGTTTTTGTATGTTAAATTTTATCTCTTATGCGGGTATTGATATATAATGTATGCATTCATTCATATAAAAATATATTCATTAAGTTAAAGTTCTGAATCGCATTTAATAAATTTTAATGGATTAATAATTAATATTATTAACAATATCAATTAATAATATCATCAACCGAATTGTAATATTTAATGTGTATATTTAAGAAGCTTTGGACAATGGTTTCAGCTATAAACTTTTATCACTTGTTTTTTGCAAAATAGAAGAACTGTTGCAAATGGGCTTTCCTACAAATACAGGAATATTTAGGGTATGAAAGTTTCAAAAACTTAATGAGAAAAGATGATTATTTCTATTAATAAACAAGTGCAAATAGTTTTAATTTTTTAATAGTATCAATTTAAGTAGCCTGCGTCACGTCTAGTCATGTCATTTGCATGTTTCTTACAAGGCATATCTCAATGATAGGTGTGTGCCTGAGATAAGAGAAGTATCTAACTCCCCCCCTCCTATTTTCAAAACCAAAACTGATTAATTTCAGATGGGGGAGGGGGGACTCTTGATCGATTTTTTTTTTTTTTTTGAAATAATCTTTAGAAAAAACTAGGTTAACATTAGAGCTTTGCAAGAATTATAAATTTATTAATAAATGCTTGTCATAATATTTTAGTAGTAATAAATTGCATGGGGACGCATTTTCTTTGTTTTTTTTAATCAAAGTCAGTGGTATGGTACATCTATAACATAGCACTTGAAAATCATCTAAATGCAATAGGGTTAGAAGAAATGAAGAGCAAAACTTAATTTTTCTTGCTCCAGAATAAAAGCAAAATTTGCAGCAGCAACTATTCCATACAAAAATTTCAATTTCGAGACCTACAAATCAAAATTAATTTATTCAATTTTGTGTTGAATCAAAATTATCATAAAACATTAACTAGGCATTTTTTTCCTTCTACAAGAAGTTTATCAATGGTTCATTTCCAATTTATTTTTAAAATTTGAAATTTGGTGTGAAAAAATAAATAAATAATAATAAGTATTTTGCAACAAAAAGTAGTATCATAGCTAGAAAAATTTTCTGGACGATGACTTGAAAATTGAAGAAATAATAATTATTTTATAAAATAAATAATTACTCTAAGAAAAATTATCGCAAATGAACCTGATTTCTTACTTATTTTTTATGTATAATTTAGATGAGATACTATTATTGACTATATTTGTTGATCACTTAGAAATTAACAAAAACCCACTTTTGACAAAAACCCGGGTGAGTTTTTGTTGGTGGACCCGCCCAGAAAAACCCGGGCGGGTTTTTCTAGGCTGGGCCCACCTTTGCCAACCCTGGTCACAATGACCTCCCATGACCTCCAACTGGGATACCCCAGCTTACTACCCTAAGTGAGTCCCCCCTAAAGTGAGTTCTGGCTACGACCATGAATAAAAATGAAACTTTTAAAAATGGACTAAAAATTTCAACCTTTGTTTTTCCCTCTTCACATTTGGGTAAACAAAAATAAATAATAAAAAAAACAGGAGTCGGAGTCAAAAGTTTTAAAATCCCGGAGTCGGAGTCAACCATTTTTCCTCCGACTCCGCAGCCCTGGTTAGTAGTTACATTGAACTAAAAAAAAAAAGCCTTAAAAGGGATCATACAAAATAGTATGATTTTATGCTTTTATACTTCTCTAAATTATTACTTTAGTAATGCCACACACATGGAGAAGGTCACAATAAAATGTGACCCCTGGAAAGGGAACGGGGGAAAAGGAAAAACATCCCCGGAGGCCTTGCATTTAACAATACTGGCAATCCCAAAGACTGTTTTAGGCAAAAAAAAAATCTTTCAGACAGTAATTTTGGCTCATAAATAGAAATAATATTTCTTGTGATTTTCGTCACCCAATTTCGGGAAAAATTTGGTGCCGAACACTGAAAGTTGCGACGGAGAGCCGGAATTTCTCTGTGCCCCCCCCCCCCCCTGCTTCACCCACACGTGGGTAATGATTCAAAGATAAAATAAAGGAAAATAACTGCAAATGATATTCTGACGATTAGTTTCGGTCTGTTTTCGTAAAATTTCAGGTTTCAAAGAAATAGTGTCCAACAAGTTGGGGGGGCACGTGCCCCCCTGTGCCCCCCCCGACGCTATGCTTATGCTTTTGAAGGTCTAGTTATTACAACAGAGAAACTTGTTATTATAGAGCAAATTCTTATTACACAAGACTTTAGAAATTTTTATGCTGATATTGCTTTCGTGTAATAGCTACTTGCAGTATTTTCTTGGCAATGGTTTTACGGGGATTTTTCCTTGTAGTCCAGGGTGTAAAAAAATCAATGATTATTTTAAAAAAATCAAAAAAATCAGGATTTTTTTTATTTAAATCAGATTTTTTTGATTTAAATTGGATTTTTTTAAAAAAAATTAGAAATTTCAGTTATTAATTAATTTTTATTTATGAACAACTTACCTTTAAGTTTTTAAAAATTCAAAAACACCTTTGAAGTAAAGCTTCACCAGTAAGAAACCCAGAAAAAAGTGTTAGGAGCCAATCTAAAAATTATTCTGTCTACTAGCTGGGATAAAAATCAAATGGGGCAGGAAGCTCAACCCAATCCTCACTTCATTCAGCCCCCCCTCTTTATTCTGCTTTTGTTTTGTAAAGCTGGAATATGTTCCATTTCAGCCACTAATAAAGACTGCCCCCCCCCCCTCAGTTGCTAATGCAAGGCATAGAAAATTTATCTTTTGTTTGGTTGTTTTTATTTTTTCTTTTCACTGAAAGTATATCACACACATTCTATCATGTCCCTCCCCCCTCAATTCACTCTTTGCAACACCTGCCCTGCACATGCATGTATTTTCTTTATTTCATATATTAGACAACAAATAGCACTATTTGTGCATATATATTATTTGGACTGCAACCTTCCAGCATCTGTGGAGGGGGGATAAGTAGGATTACTTTTCTATTTATTAGATGGAAATCAAAGCTCTACAAGAAAATGGTAAAAATAATGAAATTCGGATAGTCCAAGAGAATTTTTTAAGGATTAAAATAAAAAGTGATTTAAATAAATGATTTTTTTTAAAAAATCAATTGATTTAAATCGCGATTTAAATCACTGATTTAAATCAATTGATTTAGTCCCTGTCTCATGAAAATAGTTGTAGTCTCATGAAAATAGTTCAGGTTATCATAGAAAGTCGTTTGAAGCTCTTGAAACAAGAGAGAGAGCATTAAATATGAAGAAAAATTAAACTTTTCACTGAACAAAAATTAAGCAAATTGAATGAAATTAGTTCTAATAGTGGAAAATAAAAAAACTCGCTTTTTTCATAAGTTGTAGCCAAAGTTTCATGGTTTTGCTTCATATTAGCGCATTCATTTTATGTCGTCCATTAAGAATAAAGGTGTAGATTTTTTGCTGCTGTATGATTTTTCAACCACATAGTTTGTTTATTATCACATTTATTTGATCATATGAATTCATATATTTTTCTTTGCAACTTTTTAAATTCCTCTAGCTACTTTAAAAAAAAATTAGGCTACTTTTTTGAAATATTTAGGCTACCTTTGATACTTTTTTATTGCATTTTTCCTGTGGCAACCCTGCAATGCTACTTTTAAAATTTCCTGGATGGGACTTAATCAATTACATCTTAAAATTTTAACTGAAGTTATTTAACTTTCAATGCTTAATGTTGCATAACCTTAGTTATCCTGTGAAAAGGAGCAATGTAGAATTTTTTTTACTCTCATTAAAACTAAAAAGATCATTTACTTGAAAGTAACTCAGTGGAACAAACAGTCAACAAGATCTGTAATGCTGTTTTAATGTTAAAGAAAGCCCAGGACACAGGTTTAAAGTCTTCACACTCTGTAAACACTCTTTGGTACAACTTAATTTCTTTAAAAAATAACCTGAACTCTCTTCAATGTCAACAGAAGGAAATTTCTTAAACTTTAACAGCTTTCTTTTTGCTCTGCGCTTATAGTCTAAGATCGCACCGCAGTTTATCTACACTCATAGCGTACACTCATCACGTATATGTTAAATTAAAGCTGATATTTTTCTGAACGTGATGCACTATGTCCGCCTATGTAAAAGTGCCCAAAACCTATAGCAGGGACCACACCGCTGCGCCAATTGCGCAAAACTGCGCCAATTGAAATATCTGATACGAAGTGATACAAAAGTGTTGTTTTCATGTTTTTCTGCGTCAAACCGCCGATCTTCCCCTTCCGCCGATCGGAAATGTTTGCGAACTCCACTGCATGTTACTTTTCCCTCGTGGCGAAGCGAAGTGCGCTGTGCCGTTGTGCGTCGTACGTGCGGTCAAAGGATGTGACGTAACATCGCGTGCTCCGGAGTGACTGACTTTCAACTTGTTTCTCTCTGATTGAAGGATTGTGCTCTGAGTTCCACGCGGTATGGTATTTAATCTGGTGTGGGTGTTTCTCCTGCAAGGCAAAAGGCAGTAGAGGATAAGTGTGGCTTCAAGAACATGGATGCAAATCAGGCATTCAAGATGCAATGGGACATGCCAAATATAAGTTAATAGCAAAACTTGTGAAAGCTGTCATCTGCTTGCCGCATGGAAATGCAGATGTTGAACGAGGTTTCAGTGTAAATAAACATGCAATACAAAATTGTTATAATCTATCCATAGAAAGCATCAATGGAATAAGATCAATCAAATCTCATTTGGAAAAATATTGTGACAAGGATATAAAAAAAATTTCTGTGGATAAAAATGTCATAAAACATGTAAAAAATGCATATCAGAAGAAAAAGGAGCGTTTACGAACTGCGGAAAGTAAAAACAATAAAAGAAAAGCTCATTTAGCCGAAGTAAATGAAGAAGACATCCTGAAAAAGAATGAAGTTGATTTAAATAATAAACTCAAAAATTCTCAAAAAATGTTGACTACAGTTCAAGAGACAATAAAATCAGGCCTTAAAAAGAAAGATATGAGTGCGAGTATTGCTAAAAACCGGAAATTAGTTTATATTTTGGGCTCAAATTTTAAGTTAGTTTTAACTCTATGAATCAATTACGAAAATATAAAAACAAACGGTAAAAAGTAGTTGTTTTTAGCTCCAAAGTCTAAAGCGCCCTCTATCGGCATTTTTTTAAATTTATGTTCATCAATTTTTTTTTGAAAAAGTACTCACATTAAGAATAATTTTAGTAAAAAAAGCAAAAGAATCAACCGATTTTTCCGTCTTTTATAACCATTTGAAATTTTAAACCCTAAACTTCAGGCCAGGCTGCCTAGAGGTTGCGGCCACTTTTACATAGGCAGCCTTAGTGCACCACGTTCAGAAAAAAATTAGCTTCAATTTGATATGTGAGTCATGAGTGTACGCTATGAGTGTAGAAATACTACATTCATGTGACCTGTTTAGGCCAGGCTGCCTATAGGTTTTGGGCACTTTTACATAGGCAGACATAGTGCATCACGTTCAGAAAAAAATCAGCTTTAATTTGAAATATACGTCATGAGTGTGCGCTATGAGTGTAGATAAACTGCGGTGGGATCTTAGACTATTAAACTGTAGATCTGTTCATTGCATCAAAACATTCAATTCAACATGCATAATGTACCTGCATAATGCTTAAAAAAATATGGAAGCATGCAAGTGTTATTACATATACCCACAAATGAAATAAATATGATGGTAAAACTGAATGCTGATTTTAATTCCAGTTATAAATTTGCTTTGTGTTTGCAGATTTCCAGGAATGGAGAAACCATAGTCTTGAAAAATCAATTGACTTGCATCGAAGATGTTTCTGCTTTGCTATCAAAAATTAATGGAGATATAATTGATCCTGCAAGTTAGTTAATGGTAAGTTTATTTCACAGATATTTTAGCCCCCCCCCCCCACCCATTTTTTCATTGTGTAAGTGTGCTTGGGAAGAGAGAAATTGAAAACATAGCAAACATAGAAGTTAAGTTTTCCTTCCTTATCTATCCACATGCATGGTTAATAATGTCTAATAGACAGGATATTTTTGTGTAGTTTTGACACTTGCTTATCAGATTTGGGAAAAAAATTGTTTTTTTTCCCAAAATACTTAAGCACAAAGGCTTCAGTTGAGTACAGCTTCAAAGCAGCTGAAGCAAATTGCGAAGAAAGATACATAATTTAAAATTGTCTTAATTGCCAATTTCAAACAATTAATAAGTTACGTTAATGGACAAGCAGACCTCCATTTTTTAAAACAAAATTTTCTGTCATAGTTTTTTGACACAAAGCTTTCAGCAACGGCTTGTTTTGTATGTTCTCTCTCTAGATGTGTTTGTCTTTTGATTGGTCCATCTTGAGATTTCTTTCGATGGCACGTATGACTCCTTTGATTCTCGGCTTCCTCAACTTTGCTGATAGAGTTTCACCAGTTGATTCCTTATAAAAAGTTGTTATAAATTCTTTCTCACCCTCTTTAAAGTGCTTCATCATGTACTTAAGACAAATAAATATCAAGCATCTTAAAAACAGAAAGCTGAGATGCACTTTCTAGTTAAGGCTTGCTTTTCCAAGCAAAGAGCGTCTTGAAATTTGTATTTGTCAAGGTCTTAATTTTGTCCAGCAAAAAAAAAAAAAAAAAAAAAACGAGTAATTTTAAGTAATGTAGCACTTTTTAAAACTTATTATAGCAGTTATTTTATTTGAAAATCCTCACGCTAGATAAATTATTCGACAAAATAAAATTGAATTATTTTGACATTTTAAATTGAAAATCTGTGCTGCTAGCTAATGATCTTATTGAATTAAAATTAGCCTACAATCATTTATTAAGAGCAAGGATCTGAGAAACTGTCACGCCTAGCATTATGAGGTGATTCATGACCTCTCAGATTTTCTCCCAAAAATTACCAAATGTTTATTATCTTATTGAAAGACCAAATCCAGAATGTTTTGCTCTAAAGTTGAGTTGTTTAGTTTTTGTGGACCCCTAAAGATGATGGTGCGGCATCAAAAATTAAGCGGATTTTCAAGACATGGAAGTTGCCGTGAGCCAAAACTCTTACCAGGAACTGTTTAACTCCAATTTTCTTTTTGTATATGGAATATAGAAGGTTGAAACTTTACAAAATGAATGTTAAATTTGTGGTAAGTTGTTGCCGTAAGGTCAGTGAAGGCCCTCAAAACAAGGCATTTTTGACGTTTTTTAGCTTTTTTGAGGTCCAAAAACAGCTTGTACATTTCAGTTGGCACGGCAAAAGTAGTGTCATTTGAAAGACCAGTATAAGCACTTTAAAATAATGTATAAATAACCGAGGGAAGTTCAACGTGCTTTTAGTTGCGTAAGGCCGAAAAATGAAAAATGTCATATTTTACCGATATTCAAACGGTCATAACTTCCTCTGCCAACAACTTATTGAAATATTTCTTTTGCCAATGTCATACTCTATTCTTTGTTTTAACAGAACAGTTGAGACCTTTGAGGCGAAATGTGAAAAAAATTTTTACAAAAAATGTACAGGAAAAAATAAATTTTTTGTAAAAAATTTTTTCACATTTCTCCTCAAAGGTCTCAACTGTTCTGTTAAGACAAAGAATATAGTATGACATTGGCAAAAGAAATATTTCAATATGTTGTTGGCAGAGGAAGTTATGACCGTTTGAATATCGGTAAAATATGACATTTTTCAGATTTCGGCCTTACGCAACTAAAAACACGTTGAACTTTCCTCAGTTATTTATACATTATTTTAAAGTGCTTACACTAGTCTTTCAAACGACACTACTTTTGCCGTGCCAACTGAAATGTATAAGCTGTTTTTGGACCTCAAAAACGCTAAAAAACGTCAAAAATGCCTTGTTTTGAGGGCCTTCACTGACCTTACGGCAACAACTTACCACAAATTTAACATTCATTTTGTAAAGTTTCAACCTTCTATATTCCATATACAAAAAGAAAATTGGAGTTAAACAGTTCCTGGTAAGAGTTTTGGCTCACGGCAACTTCCATGTCTTGAAAATCCGCTTAATTTTTGATGCCGCACCTTCATCTTTAGGGATCCATAAAAACTAAACAACTCAACTTTAGAGCAAAACATTCTGGATTTGGTCTTTCATTAAGATAATAAACATTTGGTAATTTTTGGGAGAAAATCTGAGATGTCATGAATCACAGGCGTGACACTCTCTCAGATTCTTGCTCTTAATCTTATTAAAGTGTTTAAAAATTGTTCTTT